>BRYF01000016.1:10403983-10406483 GCA_030159135.1 Actinidia polygama | reverse complement strand
TATTTCAACAATTGACGATTTGCTCACATAAATGAGTCGTGCCTTAACATGTTCCAAAAATAATAGCTCGATCCGACCCATCATTGTGCCCGTGCTAGCCCGTTGATATGACATCTCTAGTTGAAGGGATAGGCTGATTTGTCATTTTCATTGAGAATCACAAAATTCTCTGTTTAACCAAAATTTTCAATTCCAACCATGTGTACGAGGTTCTTGGAGCAAATTGAATCAAGATTGACTAGGGTGAAACCAATCAATTTGCGCCAGCTAAATCAATTTACTTTTAAGCTAATTTAGTTATATTGATATGCAGTTTTTTCAGTTCATAGTTAATTTTTTAGTGAATATTTTTTTAATCAAATTAAAATTTATTTTTTCAAAACCAAAAATCTATAAAATTTTAATCAAATAGTAAAAAAATATTAGAAATTGAATTTTGACAATGTGTTGTGAACAAACTTTGGGATTAAATTTTATTAAGTTTCATATACTATATTTTTGTTTGTTTTTAGTGAAAAATCATAAAATTTTGATCAAATGATGAAAAATATTCACAGACAAAAATATTCAAAACTAGAGAAGTTAGATAGGCTAAGAAAAAGGATTAATTAAATAGAGATCCTAGATTTGGAGCTACTTATATATATATATATATATATATATATTTGTTATGACTAGATCGCATTTATAGTGTAATGGATAAAAATAAATTTTTTAATTTTATATATCATGCAGTTTATGCATATATTTAAGAATAATATGCGATGCACCTTCCTTTCCTCTTTGTTTTCAAATTCGTTTTTCTATTAATAATTTTTTTTAATTAGGTCTATATAGATCTTGTATATATATATATATATATATATATATATATATATATATATATATATATATTACAAGTAACTAATACATACGTTTATAAATAATGTTACCATTCTACAATAATAGAAGTTTTTATTATGATAATTTTTTACATAATCTGGAAAGATTTCACAAAAATTAAAAAGAACGGTTTATAAAAAGTTTTTTTATGATAATTTTATCATAAATAAATCAGTGTCTCATTTATAAAAATTATTTTATTTCGATATATTTATTATTAGTAAAACCATTGGTTAGTTCATAACAATTTTGTTATGATAAACTTATCATAGTCAAATCAATGATTGATTTATAGAATGTTAATTTATGACAAATTTATTATAATAAATTTAGTGTTTGATTTAACAAATTAGATAAGAGATTAAGAATTAAGTCGCGTAATTTGGGTTAAGTCAAGAGAAACATCTAAACATTATTTTTTCCATGCCTTCTTTTTAAACTCGTCGTAGTCATCGTTTTTTCGTCATCGTTTTACTCTCCCATCGGCATTGTTTTCATGGTGGACTCTGCGAGCCGAATGTTGGTTCAGCAAATACAGAATTTCAAATAATAATAACATAAACTGAAATTACAATATTCAACCGGTTGAGAAATTATTCAATCGGTTAAACATTTACAGAACTGAAATTACAGAAACAAAAATACAGAAACTAAAATGAAAGAAATATAAACAATGTCATGTCTTGCAATCGCAGTCTCCTTAAAAAAAATATTCGACGCCTATCTAGGGTATTGTAGGGTTTAGTCGACGTTTTTCTCCGAGAAAAAAACGATTGAACCATGTACGTCGAAACATCTCTGAAACAGCTTTGGCGAACTATTTTTGCGTCTGTCTCTCTCTCTCAAAACAAAACTCAGATGATTCTACTATTATGTTGTTATTTTGTTTCCACTACATGATCTCAGCTTAAATAAAGAAAAATAAAATTGAAACTATTTAATTTCTGCAATTATTTCCTGAAAATTGAAATCATTATCAGCTGAAAACTGCATCCATTAACAACTGAAAACTACTGAAAAATTACAGCTTCTTATGGATGTTTAATTCACCATAAGAGAATTGATCACACGGGAGTGAGCCCGTGGTAATATCACGGGCGTGCCCACGTGGCCGCGCGACATCCACTCATTTGGGGTTGGATGGGATATTTTTTTTTTTTAAGTCCCATCCACCCCAAAATGGGTGGATGTCGTGCGGCCACGTGGGCGCGCCCGTAATAATACCACAGGCACACTCCGTGTGATCACTTCTCTTCACCATAAAGCTGGGAAAAAAAACTGCCCTTCTGACTTTCATTCAACATTAATTTCGAACACCGAACACCGCAAGCCAGATACCCCATAGCCCTTTTGTTTGGCAACGTTACTTGTGAAGAGAGAGAGAGAGAGAGAGAGAGAGAGAGAGAGAGTGGAATTAGAACATGTGTTGCCTAGTAAGATTAGAGAGAGAGAGGAGGTTAATTAAAGAGAGAGGGGTTAATTAGATAGAGAAAAAGAGCTTTGATAAATATGAAAAGAACCATAATAACTTTTAATTGTTGTATTTTTTAAAAAATATTTATGTGGATCAATTATAGGATATTGAATATTTATTAACTTAACATATGAGGGTGGTTTT
>BRYF01000016.1:10323983-10326483 GCA_030159135.1 Actinidia polygama | reverse complement strand
CAGTAGAAAGCAAAAGCTATATAAACACTTTTTAGGACAAAAAAAAAGGTAGATGTTGCAACAAACGTATGGCGGCCAATGTATGCCATCCATACAAAGTCCTTAAGAAAAAAAAATAAATGAATCATGCAACATTTTCACTAATGTGAAATTGAAGTGGAGTATGCAAACTTAGGAAATTAACCAAATTTAAGTGTCAAAACTCATCTAGTTCATTACCATCTAGCTAGTTGACAATATTGGTATCTAGATTGTTGAAGCTTTGGGTTAATATGCATATGCTATTAGCCTTGCTTCATGTAGGCTTTATGTATACTTTCATAGTTTTCATAGGAATTTGTAAGGGGACAAAATATACACAGACAGAACTTGCCGATAGGGTGGAAATCTTTACTGGGCTATCGCTATAGAGCAAGCCAGAGGTTGTTGACTCAATGCTTTGATTTTGATGATAACAAAATATTATATTAGTGGTTAATATTGTTATTAAGTATGCAACCCATGAACATCGCATTATAGAACTCAAATTGATCAAAGGAAACTGCAAACACTTTCTGTCAAAAAGTGTTGACACTTATGTCAGAGGTGTCGACACCTTGAGACTTGGAAGCTACATTGATAAAATCCATATAAAATCTTAACCAAAAGGTGAAAATCATGAATCTCTCTCTGGAACAATGTTAATGAAGATCTTACACATCCATGAAGAATACATCTTAAAGTTCGCAAAATGATCGATGCTCAAATAGCCAAGAAAACTCAAGAAACATGTTCTGGCTTGAAGTGTCGACACTTGAAGTTAGTAGCCAAAGACTTGAATCTGGGAAATGAAATATCGACACCAAATACAGAAAGTGTCGACACCTGAAGTTAGTGAACAAAAATTCAAATTTGGAAAATTAAAGTGTTGACCCCTGAAGAAAGAAGTGTTGACACCCAAGATCAGTAGCCCAACTGCATTGAAGACAAACAAGAAGTGTCGACACCTGATGAAGAAGTGTCGACACTTGAGATCAGTAGCAAAACTTCATGAAGACAGACAAGAAGTGTCGACAACTATTGAAGAAGTGTTGACACCTGAGATTAGTAGCAAAACTTCATGAAGTCAGACAAGAAGTGTCGACACCACATGAAGAAGTGCTGACACCTGAGATCAGTGGCAAAGCTTCATGAAAACAGGCAATAAGTGTCGACACCTGGTTGATGACATGTCGACACCAGAGAGTAGTAGCCAAATTCTTTGAAGACGGATGATCAAGTGTTGACACCTGATAGAGTAAGTGTCGATACCTAGAGACAATAAGTTCCAACTGAAGTATGAAGGTTTGAAGTGTCGAAACCTAAATTTGAAGTGTCGACACCTGAAAAAAGTTTCGACACCTAACGGTAATATTTTTGAACGTAGAGTTGTTTGAAACAATATTTAATGCTCCACAACTACCACCAACATTTCAATCTCCTTCAAGCCATTAAATACAAGTCTCCAAGAGCATTCAAATAAATTGAAGACACATCTTATTGCATCAATGAAGCTCCAAAATTAAGACTTCTTAAAAATTCTTTTTATCTTCAAGATTTAGCATTGATTGTGTGATTCCACTCATATCTACTCTGTTGAGAGAGTTTGATTTCATTTGTAATACCTTCATTCATTCATTTTTTTTGTAAGTTTGAGTGTACTTGGACAAAAATACTTGAAAGATTGAGAGGGTCTTGAACAAAATCTCTTGAAAGAACTTGGTGATAAGTTATTATTGTAAAAGTGAGCTGAGCACTTGGAAATCAGCCCCCCACATTGTAATATTTGATTGCAAGTAATGGAATAAGATCTTGTGAAGGTCTTGAGAGGACGTAGATCACTCGTTGTGATCGAACCTCGGTAAATCTTGTTGTGCTTTCTCTTATTCTTATCTTTATCTTATATTTGCATTTATTATCTTACACACTAGTTAATTTACTATATAAATAATTAGATTAATTTTTAATTAATCTTAATTGCTAATTAATTTTAAAAAATCCAATTCACCCCCCTTTTGGGTGCCTATTGAGCCAACAGAGGTTACCCACGCCGGAGCTCGATGCAGGTGATACTATGGACAAGTCACCGTCCGAGCTAAAGACGTGGCTGTTGCCGAGCTAACGCCAATTGATAAGCTCGAGACAAGGTTCGCAGTTGAAATCCGGACAAGGGACAATGGCAGGCGACGTTCCCAATGAATGACAGGGGACATAAGGTGTCTTACACGGCAAGGGCCCTTCTGACGACCCCACACCCGAACGGAGATGTCAGCCGAATGATGGCGGGCTACTAGCCAAGTCGTAGGGGCATGGCTAGGTCAGCCGCTTATTCATTGACACAGCAAACGACGCGCATGACTTCGCAACGAGGTGCAGTCTGTCGAGTGACAAGATAGCTAGCGCGTCACGCCACGCGCCGAGCTGAACTATAACGGGAGGACTTTTTTTCTCAAAAGAGGTACGCGACTAAAAACAAGGAGAA
>BRYF01000016.1:10306483-10308983 GCA_030159135.1 Actinidia polygama | reverse complement strand
GGTTGATATGCAATACATTGATCTTAGGAATTAAGAATTATAGGTGATACATATGTGTTATAACTTGAAAGGAAAAAGAAAATAGGCTTAAAGGTGAAATTTAAATCAAAGATAAACCTACTGTCAAGGTTTCTGCAGGTTTTACAAACTGCAGCAAATTCGTTTTGAGAAAAGACAAACTTTGGTCGAACTGAAGTTTAAAACAGTTCTACCGAAGTTACTGCACGTGTAGTACTTCAAGGGTCACGAGAAATGTTTAATGAATATACATTAAAATATACTTTTTCTTTTAAAAATCTACCAAACAAACTTTACCAATTCCTATCCCTTCCTATTCCTACTCTTTCTTTCTCTCTAACATAAAACCCACTCGTAAGAGCTCTCAAGCTTCTACAGTTCTAGGGTTTCAAAAGCTCTGAACTGAAAATCGTTCAGATTCTAGGAAGTTCGGTAGATCCTGTTCTTAAAGAACTCCTGCCGAAATCACAACTTCGGTCAAACCGAAGTTGTTGGGTCCTTGAAAAGTCGTAGAACATGTAAAAAGCGAAAGAAGAATAGTTTTTTTTCAAACTCTTAAAACCCCACAAAATCAGGCCTCTTAGCTTATCAGGTAACCTCCTTAGATGTTTAATGTCCATAAAAAGCTCTTAAATCATCTGTATATTTAAGATTAAGTTTGTCCTCAAAACCCTAGGGCTCTTAAAATCTTCTTTTAGATCTTCTCTCTCTAAAAGCCATGGTGCGCACCAAGCACGCCTCAAATGATCCGAGGGGTGGCCCAAACCCTATTGAACTAGAAATCATCTTCAATAGAAGATTGTTCAAATCGGCGAATTTTGAAGAAAAATGGAATCTGGAATTTAAAGAGAGGCATATCATTTTTGGACGCGACATGGGAAAGAGTTTTCCTAGGAACTATGCTCAGCAAATGTTGCGTCCACTGATTGCTCTCGGGTGGTCAAATCTTCTACCCCTTCCCAAAGTAGTCTACACCAAATTGGTAAGAGGCTTCTACTGCAATTTGGAAATTGACACACTGGATAATTTTGAGTATTCTATAGACACACGGGTAAGAGGGAAAAACCTAGTTTTAACTCCATCTATTTTATCTAAAATCACCAGATTACCAAATGAGGGAGAATGCATTTTTATCAGTAAGCCTGGTCAACTTGAACCCCATGTAAGCAAGAAAAGAATGTTTGAGATTATAGCTGGGGAGGGGACATTGAGGGTCACTGATGTAGTACATCTTAAATCGGAATTTAAACTATTCCATAGATTCCTTGCCTACAATATAATTCTCAAGGCAGGACATTATAGTCAAGTTACCACAATGGATGCTTTTATTATCTATAAGGTTGCAATGGAGGAACCATTAAACCTAAACTACATCATTCTCAAGGAGATGGCCGATGTTAGAAATCATAACACTAGATATCTACCATTTGGAGCTTTACTTTCTAAAATCTTTCTCCACTTCAACATCATCCTAGACGAGCAACCAAGTGTGAACATAGATAAGGGCTTTTCAACGGGAACGGTAAAGAGAGGAAAAAAATTTGGTTTAGTTGAGGAGGAAAGGGTAGACATGAAAGTTGAAGAGAACCTGACTATCATTTCGACTCATGATGAGGGGGTTAGGGACCTCCAAATGTTCAAGAGCAAGAACGGGATGAGGGGTATGGAACAAACCCCGAACGAACCCTGTGGACTTAAACCAAGAACACAATAGGGGGTATGAGACGGACACATTAGGTGATGACGTACATAGGGGTTTTCACATGGGGACAATTCTTTTCACACCTAGAGAGTATCCGATTCAAGAAGGACCCTCGCATCAAGAAGACCCACAATCATGGGTCATCGAGTTGCAAGCATCTTTGAGGGAAATTAAACAACAAGCTGCCATCAGTCATAATCAAAATCGCCAACAAGAACACACGGGTCATCTTGAAAGCGCTTTCCATGGGATTAGAAATGACGTGGATAGGATTAGGAACTTGTATGTGGGGCAAAGCTCTCGAATCAAACAAATCCATAACTATTGTGAAGCAATGCAAGATGAACAAAATCAATAGTTTATTCATATTCATGACAATTTGGAGGCAATATAGTTTACCCTCGATCACTATCCACCTCCGTTTGATCCTACCATTCTACCTCCTCCACTACCGCATCATCCTAACATACCTCCCCGACCTCCGATCTACTGCAGCCCTCCTTATTGATGATGCCCCAAAGGGGGAGAAGAGAAGAGTTTTGTTGTGTTGCTGCCTGCTGCTGCTATTGCTATTACCATTGTTGTTGTTTTTCTTTTATTATTCTTGTCGAGTGACTGTTTTCTTTTGGTTTGTTTTATGTTTATGACTGATGATTTACTTTGCTGCTACTACTAAGTTTTCTTTTAGAAATACTAATGTTGTAAAACTCTTTGCCTGCTGTTATTTTTTTAATACTTAAAAGATATATTCAGAAATTAAAAAGTAAGCATAAAGTAAGG
>BRYF01000016.1:10281483-10286483 GCA_030159135.1 Actinidia polygama | reverse complement strand
AATCTGTAAATTCCCTTAACCCTATGAATTACGCCGTAAACGATAATCAAAGTGGATTGTAAGAAGTTAGTGGTCAAACAGACCAAATATAAGTTAGAATTAATTTAAACCCTTAAACTTGTAACTTCTGCCTAGTTTTCCTCTAGGCGTCTGGGAGTTCGAACGCTAAGGCCAAAAATCAGATTTCAAGCTCTCGCATGTTTCGAACTGTAAGTAAGGCGTTCGAACCCTAGTCAGCCAAATTTCTTCTTAGCGTTCGAACAGGCGTTTGAACGCTAGTGTCAAAAATCCTTCTTAGCGTTCGAACGCCAAAAAAGAGCATTCGAACGGTAGCAGTAAAACAAAAAATAAAAAGGGAACACCAAAGTCAGAATGGGGGAGCCACATGGGATTTCATCCCATGTGTCTCAGCAAATTATATACATCATGCCTTACACTTCACACTCACCCACCCACATCATACTAGAGAGAGAGAGAGAGAGAGAGAAGAGAAGAGAGAAAAGAGAAGAAAAGGAAAGAGGAAGAAGAAAGAAAGGAAGAGAGAGCTTGGGAAAGCTCATCTAGGGTCAAAAGACTGTTATTGAAGCTCAAGGAAAGCTTTTGAAAGAGGTATAAACTCACCATCCATATATATATGTGTGTATTAATAGTTTAGGGTTTGAGATTGATTTTATTCTTAGATCTACTACGTTAGGTTTCAAATTAAAGGTCCATTTTAAGATATAACGGTGTCCCTGAGTTGTATATTACAACCTCAAAGCCATAGAAAGATTTAAGTTAGTTTGATGAAGTTTTAGTAAAATTTTCAAAGTCTAGGTACTGTTCATGTCACTGAACGCGATGAGCATTCAAACGCCCAAGAACAGCGTTCGAATGGTTCAGCGTTCGAATGCCACTTTCAGCACAATGTTGAGCGTTCGAACGGAAGCCAGATTTTTAACCTTAGCATTCGAACGCCCAAACTAGCGTTCGAATGCCAAGACCAAATTTTGACAGTTTTGACCCTTTTCACTAAAAATGTTTTTAGCTATTCAAAATGATTTAGGTCCCTTAGCCTATCAAATGGAGACATTAAAGTCATGTTCAAGAGAGTTGGACCTAGAACAAGAATAATTATGTCGAACTGGAAGTTGTATTAGTTTAATTAGTTTACACTTGGATTATTAAACATAGTATTGATAACTCTATACCTTAAATGTAGGAACGCCAAGTCTAGCACTCAACCAAGGAAAATCAGGTGAGTAACACGATGCCATGGACAAAACCTATGTATTTTTAAAATGATTTTTCAACACATGATATAGTATATTCAATTATTTTCTATGCTTTCAACGCATTAAAGTTATGTTCTCAATATAATGTCATGTCTTCAAAAATGTATGTTATGATATTACGTTACGAATGAAAACCCCATGGATGTTAGTTTACATGACAATTGAAATATGTTCAAATGTATATGCATAATGACACTAGGGGTCCCCCTGTGGTGGGACGTTAATCTAACCTAATGGTCCTAAAAGGTAGATGAGGGACGTGAAATAAATCATCTACAAGGGATATCTCGGCCTAAAGACCCACCCGACCTATATGGTCCCATGTTATGTTAATCCGAGCTGTTATGTTATCATGATATGTTATGTATGTTTATGAAAACAAGTGATGCCATGTTTATGAAAAATCAAGTTTATGTTATGTTCACTTGTTTCACACGTATGATATATGTATGATACGAAATTGAATCCATGGTATTTTACGTTCATGCATCTGTTGTTATTCACTAAGCTTTAGCTTACATTTTCAAAAACCAATTTCAGGTAGCCAATCTGAAGAGCCATAGAAGAAGGCGTCATGTGGATTTAGTTTTGTGGCCTATGAGCCTTATGTTATGTAGAAATATACGACCATGATATGTATAATTTAATTTGGCCATAAGACGTATGTAAATATTTGAACTTAGGCACAGCCCTGTGTATAGTATGGACGTGACACTTTAATATTTTCAGTACGATTACGTTTCTGCAAAAGAAAAATTTATGTCATTTTAATGAGTATGCATAGGAAGACAAGTAAGTTGGCATTGGCGGGCAAGCCGTCGGCCATCACGCGCCCACGATCCACATAGGCCGGGTTGCAGGACGTGACATTTGACATCTAGGATTTTCAAGTTTGTCAACTTCTCGGGTTTTCACCGTAGGCTTTGACATTCTTTCCGTGTATATATGTGCCATCTAAGACTTTCAATTTTATCAACTTCCTAGACTTTCACCGTAGGCTGTGACATGACTTCGATGCTATAGCCCACGGTGAAAGTCTGTGAAGTTGACAAAATGAAAGTCCTATGTTGTCACACCCCGGTCAAACCAAGACACACGGCCACATAAGCAAATAACTCAAATGCAGAAAAGTCAAACTAAATAACCCTGACAATACACTGTCATTACATCAGAGTACAATACAATAAATTCCTCCTGTGGGACCATACTCTCCATGAGCTATCAAATACAACACAAGTGATATCCCATGGACAATGCCCACACCGAGCCAAAAGAATAATTACAATCACAAAAACACATTCATATTTTTTCTAAACAAAACGAACGTAATGGCAATTCACATGCTTCACGACTTAGGATAACTCTCGGTACCTGAAATTCATTTTATAATAAAGGTGAGTTACCTTGAAAAGATTTAACACTGGACTTGATATCTCAAGCCAAAACCATGATACATAGCTATACAATGAAAACACGATGCCACAAAATATGTTTTCATTCATATCAAAATATATTTTTGATTTTCAATCTATGATTTTTCACATCCAATAATTTTCCCACGTTCTCGACTTTTCTCAAAAATCAATAATTTAATCATTTTGAATGACACACCTAGGCTAATATTTAACCAATCTCAATTTGCACTAATCACATGAGACAACATCCTTCCCACTTCTCAAGCTTTTATCGTAGACCTTGACATCTCTACCGTTTGTCAACTTCTCGGACTTTCACCATAGGCTTTCACATTCCTTCCGTGTATACATTTGCCATCTAGGACTTTCAATTTTGTCAACTTCTCGGACTTTCACCATAGGCTTTGACATATCTTCCATGTCATAGCCCACGGTGAAAGTCCATGAAGTTGACAAAATGAAAGTCCTATGTTGTCATGCCCCGGTCAAATCAAGACACGGCCACATAAGCAAATAACTCAAATGCGAAAAAGTCAAACTAAATAACCCTGATAATACACTGTCATTACATCAGAGTATAGTACAATAAATCCCTCCCATGGACCATGCACTCAATGAGCTATCAAATACAACACAAGTGAACACAAGTAATATTCCATGGACAACGCCCATTCCGAGCCAAAAGAATAATTACAATCCCTAAAATACATTCAAATTTTTCCTAGACAAAACGAACGTAACGACAATCCACATGCATCACTTCTCAGGATAACCCCTGGTACCTAAAATTCATTTTATAATAAAGGTAAGTTAACTCGAAAAGATTTAACATTGGACTTGATGTCTCAAGCCAAAACCATGATACATAGCTATACAATAAAAACACGATGCAACAAAATATATTTTCATTCATATCAAAATATATTTTTGATTTTCAATCCATGATTTTTCACATTCAACAATTTTCTCACGTTCTCGACTCTTCTCAAAAATCAATAATTTAATCATTTCGAATGATACACCTAGGCTAATATTTAACCAATCTCATTATCCACTAATCACATGAGACAACATCCTTCTCACTCCTCAAGCTTTCATTGTAGACCTTTACATCTCTACCGTTTGTCAACTCCTCGGGCTTTCACCGTAGACTTTGACATTCATTCCGTGTATACAGTTACCATGGTGTAGGCTGCCCAACTGAGAGGGCAGTAGAGGTAGTCGTAACGGGTTAAACCCCCATCAGATACATTAATCACCATGAATTAAACATACGATGATGCGAAAATTTTTATCAGAGTATGCAGTGGAAGCATGATGGCGTTAACCAAGTTTGAGGACAAACTTATTTTAAAGGACTTTCACCGTAGGTTTTGACATGCCTTCATTGTCATTGCCATCTAGGACTTTTATTTTATCAACTTTCCGGACGTCAATCCATAATTCCAAGTGCACACAAAGTTCACATTTTATAAAATTTTATATACACAATTGTTGCATTTATATAAAAATTATTGCACAATATAATATACATTATATTATCATGCACCAAGATAAACCATTTAAAAAAAATTTATTTTTTTAAGGTGTCGACACCTGATTGTTCAAAAATTTTAGGTGTCAACAAAATGTCAATAACTAAACTGCCACAATTTTTCGTCAAAGGTGTCGACACCTGAAACCTAAAGACAAAACACTTCCTGAACTTTCGATTTCGTCAAAGGTTTCAGGTGTCGACACCTAAAGACAAAACACTTCCTGAACTTTCGATTTTCATCTTTGAATCAAATCTTCCATTTAGGGTTCAACACTCAAAATAAAACCTCAATAAGCTAAATATAAGCCATTAACAACAATTCCAAATCTAAACCCCAACAAGGAAAAACCCCTATACCTCAATTCCAAGCAAGAAAAGCTCCACAACAATGGTGATATCCAAAATTTTGAATTGCTCTAATCCCAATTCTTCTTGGCTCAAATTGAAGCCCTCGTTGAGTAGATAATCTTGACAAAGAAATATCACTCAAATCTCACCTTAACTCACTTAGATCTAAGCTTTAAATACAAAACTCTAGAGACAGAGAGAGAGAGGAAGAAGAAGAAGAAGACCATAAATGCAAAATAAATATTTTTAGTAAATGCTAGCAACTTGAGTTAGGTCAAGTAATGAGAAAAGACATAAATGCCTTCCTTGGGTCTTGTGCTTTGCTTGACCCAAGCACAAATTCAAATCAAAATTAATTTTGGGTCCATTTAATTTGGCCCACTCTCTCACACCTCCACTTTTAAACCTAAATTAAAATTTTAATTA
>BRYF01000016.1:10268983-10273983 GCA_030159135.1 Actinidia polygama | reverse complement strand
TAAATCATATACATACACAACTTTAACATACCATACACACTTTTAATATGTGTGTACTATAGTCATTCTCTAAGTAATTTGATGCTTTTAAATTGTTATAGTGCCTTAATAAGAAGATCTTCCATATCCCATCCTCATCGTTAGTCGTTCAAATTCCCAACAATTAAAAATAAGAAAACTAAAAAAAATTAGGGATCTGTTATGTGAAATTACTAACCACAGTTAAATATATATATTACAAAGAGGGATAAATTTATTACTTGAATTCTCAATATGTGGCTAGGCACTTAACTCGTCTCTAAAAGATAATAAAACACATGCAAGAATTACTAATTATGACATAAATAGTGAGTTTTGAACATACGATCTATTCCCTCGTCTGATATTATATAAAATTGTCAGTCAACAACTTATCAAAAATTATGGTTAAGTAGTGTCGCTGAGAGGTAAATTTATCTAGTGTCGCTGAGAGGTAAATTTATCATTTGTATTCAACATGTTTGATACTTTCTCCATTCCAATTTTTTGTCTAATTTTCTATTTTGGACATCTGAAAAAATTATTTACATTTTTAATTTATATTATTGTTTATACTTTTAAAAAATTAAGGTATGTTAGGTGTATTTGAGTAATATCTGTTAGCAATCTGTTAAAGGGAAGAATGGCCATGTGCAGTGGGTCACTGAGTCGATTCGGGTTGAAGGGGTCATTTTGATTGTCCATTTGTTCCTGCCGTGGACGCTGTAATTGCCGCTGCCGGTATCACCGAGTGGGGTCAACTCGGTGAGTGAACTCACTGTGTCAGTGCAGCATCTGCAGATTGGGAAGGCGAGATTCAAACCTGGTTTACTACAATACCTGCCCAAAGTTGAGAGGTTTTGAATTAGGGTTTTTATAAAAGAGAACCCTTTGCATACTAATTTTGGGTAATAATTTGGACACATGTTAATTTTTCATGGTGGATTTTATGAAAATCCTGTTGAATTTGAGATATTGCGTAAATATTAGTTTTAATAGTTTGGCACAATAATTTTCCCCATATCTTGAGATGGTGATTATAATAATTTTGAACTTGGAATATGTTTCTAGTATAGAAACAATACTAGTTCCTAATTTTCTGAATACTTAGTTGTAATTAGACAACTATGCCCCACAATTGGTTTACATGCTACAATAGATATCCAGTTATTTAATGGAAATGTATCACTCTTGGTGGAGAAAATAGTACAAAAACCATGATTGAAGAGTGAAAATTTCTCACTCTTAGTATGGGTTTATCTTGTGAAATTAAGGAGATAATTTTGCAATGTAGCCTCTGGCTTAAAAGAGACATAAAAGATCAAAACTCATTATGAATGGATAATTATAATAATAATAATATTTATCTGGACACATGAAAATCATGTCATAAATTATGATAAAACATTGTTATAGAATGACACCGCTCATGTGATAGTGAAGGCTTGAAATATCAAAGACATTCTTACAAATTTTTAGAAATGTGGGGCCCAAATTCGAGAATCCTATTTTTTAAAAAGAAAATTGTATTGAAAAACGTTAAGGCCCAATTATGTTTGCAAGATTAATAAGGCCCTGTATGTTTTAAACAAGCTCCTCGGGACTGGTTCTCTACCTTTTCCTCCTTCCTTCATACTCAAGGTTTTAAGCCCAATCACTGTGATTCCTCTTTGTTCATCAAGAAAATAGCTTCCAGTATATTATCTTAACTGGGAGTGATTCAACTTATGTCCATGCCTTGGTTCAGGACATGCACACAGCTTTTTCCATGAAAGAATTGGGTGAGATTTTTTACTTTTTAGGCATTTCTATTTAGTCTACAGCCACTGGCTACTTGTTGTCCCAACAGCAATATGCAGTTGATCTCCTAACAAAGCTTGAATGCAAGATTGCAAACCATATTTCCCCCCCATGACTGTGAAATATGCAACTCAAGCTTCAGACCATCTGCCTTTCTCCAATCCCTCTCTGTATAGAGGTATTGGGGATGCTGCAGAACTCAGCTGGTTGCAAATGTTGCTAACTGATCTTTCTAGTTCCTCTTCATGGTCCCCCTACTCTCTGGTTTGATAACTTGTCTGATTTGTCTCTTGCTTCAAATCTTGTGTTGCATGCCAGAACAAAGCACAAAGAGGTTGATTATCATTTTATTCGCTAGAAAGTGGTCACCAAAGCTATGATTGTCAAACATATTGCTTCAGCAGATCAAATGCTGATACCTATACAAAACCCTGTAAATCATTTCCAGATTCAACTACCTTAAGTCCAAGCTCATGCTCTTCCCTACTTCCATGAACTTGCGGGGCATGATAATATACCTGCCGATGACTCCGGATTAACTCAAAAGAATTAGCTGAACTAACCATAGTAGGAGAAGTTAGTTAGGGTTGTTACAGACAGTGAGTGGTTAGCAAAATTTGTTTCAAAAGTCAGTTACAACTGATTGTATAGTGTGTGTGAGGTTTGAGTACATAATGTTGTTCAATGGTGTAATACTGGGTTGCCGGTTTATCCATGAGTTTTCTAGTTTTGACAAAATAAGTTGGTTTTGAAGCCTAAACGGTTTTAAGAGTTAAGCCAGACAGGAACTAGGACAGTTGGCAATTCAACCAGGTGATACAGCCGGTCTGGTCTATTTTTTATAACATTGCTTTTTACACTTGAAAATAGTCATGTGACGGTAACAGGATAAAATTCCATCCAATTGACTTAACTGATGTTATCAATTGGACTTAGTAGAGACCAAAAGTAAAATCGAAAGGTCAAAATTGTCAAAATTAACATTAGAGGGATGAAATTGAGAATCCAATGAAATTAAAGGTGATTTTGTTTTTTCATTTTTTTATGAACAAAAACATTAAAAAATTTAAAATTTCATAGTTTTTCGAGTGTTCTTCAATTTTTTGGAAAAGAGTTTCTAAAATTAGAAAAAAAAATCATTTATTGTTCATTCAAAAGTGGTTTGTTTTTTAAAAGAAGTTTTTTGAGAATAGGATTTTGAAACCATTAGTTGAAAAGTTTACTGTGTTTTCTTATAATAATAATAATATAAAAAATGATACAATACAGGATAGGCTTTAATTTAAAGTTTATTTTTTTATTTTTTTGGGTAAATAAATTTTAATTTCGAACTTATTTAATTTATTTTTTATTTTTTATTTTTATTTATTTATTTGTAAATTTAGAAGTGAATAAATCTTATTTTTAGTCAAGAAAATGCAGTTAGAAAATGGGCATAAAAGTCAAAATTGGGCACGATTCAATTGCTGCAATATTCCCATAGAAAGCTACTGAACAAGACATTATCGTCCTACACGCCAGACAAATTCTAGCTATTAGTGGAAACTAGTTCATTCCCCAACATATAGATGGAAATGGTTCATCCCCTAAGGTACTCAAAGTTGAGATAGACTTTGGGTAAAAGTTATGTTGTGTAAATGCAAAAAGCACTGCAACGATTTTAAATAAAATTTTCAGAATTCAAAATAAATAGCTTATATTTACTTGATTATGCGAAATTTACACGATTAAGTAAATCCGAACTGTTCATTTAAAATTCTAAAAAAATTTCTTGGTCCAAATTTTTAGCCATAAGGTTTTTCAAATGGATAAAGGTCATAGTCCATTAAATATATAGATACTAATATTATTTCTTACGCTAGCAACTAAGTTTTTAAATGAGTTGGTAGTCAATAATTTAACATGGTATTATTAAAGCCAAAATCATTCCTCTCATATCAAACACACACACAAATGCACATATCCCATTATAACAAACCTAAGAATATATGTTTGCTTCCCATAAGTTAAAATACTCTACTTATATTTTTACGCCAAGCTAGATAAAGAATATTTGTTGCTACTTATAAACAACAACTTCTACTTTTTTCTGCTTTGAAAGCAGCATATGAATAAAAAATAACTTTAAAAAGTTAAAAAAATAGGTGAATCATAGAATATTCTAATTTTTATACTTTCAATTCCTGCTTTGAAATAATCAAATCTTAACATAAATTCAGTTACGACAAACATCTTCCTAGCCCTGCTACCTCTAATATTTTTACATGGAAAAAAAATCACACAGATACTCTTCTATATAAATGCAATTTGTTTTTATTATAATTTTGTTTGTATTTAAACTGATTTTAATCTACATAATATATCAGAATTTTATGTTATTTATATATTTTTTATAATAAATATGTTCCCAACACTAAATTAAAATTTTGATTACTTCCACCCCCTGATGCAGCTATTGCACCAAATAGCAACTAAGAGCATCTCCAACAGCTCCTCTATCCTTAATATTTTTCCAATTTGAGGAGTAATTTCTCAAAAACACAACTCCAACAGAGCCCATCTGATTCGTCAAAAAATTTCTCCCCAGATGTGGGAAGTGACTGTACATTCCTCATAAATATAAAGCAATGGTTCATACTCATCAAGAATTGATCGGAGATTCAACAACCGGAAAACAGTCCATGATTCATGGATTATCTTCTACACACTCATATACACCCAATATATCTATGGTTGGTGACCAGAATTATCAAGTGGGATCCAAAAAATTGTAGGTAATCCAAGAGTGAAATTGGACCACCGCTGGATTTACTTTCCTCTGGTGGTGCCGATGCTGAAAGAGAGAGAGAGAGCAGTTAAAAATATTGGGCTGGAGATTGGGTTTTGTTTAGAAGGAGAGAGAATTTTGCATTTTGTCTTGCATTTCGAAATGAAAAAAAAAAGTAATTTAATAATGAATAAAAAATAATATTTAAATAAAATAGAAAATATATGAAGTATTGTTGGAGGAGATAGTGAAAAGTAGCCCCTAAAAATTGGAAATTTCCTTTTTTTATTAAGATTTAGAGAAAGAATAGGAATTATTGCTTGAAATGCTCAAAGTGTGCTATAAAGGCTTGTTTGTGATTGATCTAAAGCCACTAATGGCCCATCACAAATGAAAGAGCTTACTAAATGAAAAT
>BRYF01000016.1:10241483-10246483 GCA_030159135.1 Actinidia polygama | reverse complement strand
ATGCAATTATATGGATGGCCAGCTATCAAAAACATCCCGCCAAAACCAATAACCAAAAGGTCCAACACATAATTTTTGGTTGGCAACCTCGTTACGAGAAAAGTTGTTAGAAGCACTAAGGACCTGGTGGACGGTAAGTTCCGCCCGAGTTGGGAAGGTTCATACAAAATAACTAATCTCGATGGCAAAAAAAATTACCATCTTGAACACCTGGAGAGCAAGTCCCAAGACCTTGGAACTAAAACAACTTGAGAAAATTTTATCAGTAAAACATATAACTTCTCTATTTTTTTCGCGCTTACTTGCAGATAAGTGGTAACTGTTTTATATCAAACTTCTTTGTTTTCCGGGCTTACTTGCAGAAAGGTTGTAACCATTTGTTATAATTGAGTCTAACTATTTCAAATGTTGTTTGTCAATTTTCAAGTTTAGAAAATATATTCACCTTTGCCTTGAGGGGGTCATCCTTTCATAACAAACTTTACTTTCAAAAACTTTTTTGAGAATAAAGCTTTCTAAATGTTAAATTTAAATGAAATACAATCTTCATTTGACCGAGCACCGATCTCGGGATGTCTTAAATCAAACGTGAGACAATTCGCCGAACTGCTCAAGCATGACCTCAAGATGTCCTAATCCATGCACGAGACTATTCACTGAAGTTACCTGAGCACTGAGCTCAGGGTGTCCTAAACATCCACAAGCAAGTCTAAGATAAAGCAAATAATACGTTAAGGCATGCAAGTTTACACTAAGGCACGTGTAAGACTGTTCGTCGAGCTACCTGAGCACCGAACTCAGGGCGTCCTAAACCTCCCCTTCCTTTTCTTTTTCCCCTTCCTCCTCGGCAAAGGAAGCTTCAAGCTCGCTCCCAGACAATCGAATAGACCTTGAGTTGTTCGAACCTGCCTCCTCTTCCTCTACCTCTTGGGTAAATTCCGCAGCTCTGGCATTGATCCAATCGCTAAGAGTTTGGTCACCAGAGCTCGAAGGCTGAACCCGTTAAGCAGGCTCTTAGATTCGGATAAGTGGAAGGGCAATTGGCTGAGCTTGGAATCTGGACGTTGAAATCTGCAAGACAGATCAACTGAAATCCAATAGTTATACTACGAGAAGCTACTCAAAAAATACAAGTGCAGTAAAGAGGTGTGTGCATGACCGAGATGCAAACTTACCATCATCTACCCTGCCATTGTGTCTTGGGAAGGCGCAAATCCCATCATCACTAGCCCGGAATTCCCAAATTTTTTAGATTAAGACAAATTCCATTAGATATAAGTCTTTGTCTTGGCTCTTGGTTACAAGTTTGAACCATGGTTGCTAGTTATTCCTAAGCATAACGTAATGATTACCTATGAAAAGATTTGTACCGAGCTCTTGCTTTGGCCATACTACGGTATATACATGCAACAAGTCAAAGTAGGAGAATAACAGCACCTCCCTTTGCATTAGAGTGTCAATTGTGATCATGGTTCTCACGAAGTTGATTGACATCTATATGAAGGTGAGGCTGCAGTGCACCTTCACCTCCTTCAAAAGTGGACTAATTGGGAACCAAAGTCCAACTTGGTCGATTAGTCACATGTGGAATGGGCTACGATCCTCAAATCCTTGCACAATGGATGTTGCCTCGTTGAGCCTGGGTCTCTCTATTAGGACATCAATCAGGATCTCGGTATCCCTCCTAAAGCGTGCAAGTGCAGCGACATCGTGCATGTTCTAAAACACACAAAAAACCCAGTCAAAACGAGCTTTATCTAGTTAGGTAATCAATAAACATGCGAAAATGATAGCTACCCAAACTCCGTGTGAGTGTCGAGATTCAGTTCATCTATGGCACCTACATCAAGTCATCCTTTTGCCTTGAAGCTCTCTCAGCGAAAGCACGGCTTGGGGGGAAACCCTAGGGGACAAAAACCCTAACCCTAGGGGACAAAAACCCTAACCCTAGCGTGTCATCAAGTTTCCAAAATCTCATATTCAGCAATGCATGCACAAGTCAAACCCATTTCAATAGTGAAAATGGAACCAGGGGCAACTCTAAGCCTTTGGTGTCCAAAAAAACTTAATGCCACTCGTCAATGGTGACGAGCAGCCATGGTAGTCTCAAATAGACAACTCAAGAACTCGGAGACACAGAACCGTGTAGAACGAAGATCTAAGACGCCAAACGCATATCTAAAATGGACCCAGAAAGGATTGAAATGCAAATGTATCAAAAAAAGAAGATATTTCAAAAAAAACAAAAATAGACTTACAGTGATGATTCAGAGGTGATCGAAGAGCTAAAATAAGATTGTTGAAGATGGGGATACTGTTTGAGATGGAAGATGGGTGACAGTGTGACAACGGCGGTTTGTGGATGCTCAGATATGCTCTCAGTTTCTCTCTCTAAAACTCTCAAGTCGCAAAGTGAACAGTGACTATGTTAGGGTTTCCTATTTATAGGCGAGCTTGAATTGGCTAAGTTTTCACCCAAATAATGCGTAAGGGTAGAGGTGTCAATTCAGTGTCCGTGCCCTAACCAGGGTCAAGGAACCCCCATGTCGACACGTGGCACGAAAATCGCTACAATTCCTGCCAAACAGTGCCTAAGGGGTAGGTGTGCTGCTTCGTTATTCGTACCCTAATCAAGATCAAAACGAACCCCTCGTCGACACATGGCAAGGAAGGACACATCGACATGTGGCAAGGAAGGACAATGACAGGATAGCTAAAAGACAGTGAGGGGACAGCTTGCAGGCACTGACGAGCTCTTGAGCCTGAGCTTCCCCCTAATAAGTATCATTTGTAGCCAACTCCCATAACCTCTACAGTCATTGACCAAGCTTATACGAGGTGAGGGGTTATTGTGGAAGGATAAAATATCATGCTTTACTTCCGGCTGAGCTTGGGTGGGCGCCTCTATCAAACTATCACTTCATAGCAAGTTTAGTTAGCATCTTTGCCCAAGAGCTCAGTCGATGAACTTGTCAGACAGAGATATCCAATGCCACGTCAAGTTTAAAGGATAACGTACACGATAAGTTTTCTCTACCACCCGCACGCCTAGATCCAAACTTCAATGATGTAATGGGCTAGCTACCAGCCACTCCCTAGAGGCATGATTGGGTTAGCCGCATGTTCGCTGACATGGAAGTCAGTGTGTCTTCATACGCGCTGAGCTGAGCTACACTATAAAAAGGGGCAGACCCTCTCTTTCAAGGGTAAGCAATTCTCCCCCTCTTGAGTTTCTCTCTCTAATACCAAAGACAAGAACCTTGTTCTTGCTCTCTCTCTCTTTCTTCCTTTCCAATCGCTAACTTAATTGTCAGAGAGCTGTTGTTAGAACAACTTCTGGCAGTCCTTCTTATTGTTTTAGTCTTGCAAGTCTGTCAAACAGTGTTCCACCACCGTCGTGTTTATGTTTGATTTTTTATCATCCTCACAATCTTACACAAGTCCCTGTATAGACTGGACCAATTCAAGAATTGAAAGTACTTTTTCAAAGCTGAGATCTTAGAAAAGAGTCAGGCCAAGGCCACCAGGCCAATCCTGGAATTATGGAAAAACGCAGTATTGACAATATCTAATCTATTATGAATTTTATTTTTATTCAAAAAACAAAAATTTATTAATAAAAAAAATACAATATAAACAAAACATTCTAGTTGAGGACAAGATCAAACCATGCCTGTAAGACATCTATCACATATATGACTCCTAATCTATTAGTATGATTAATAAACTACAGAGTCATGTGAATAGTTCATCACCTGGGAAGCCCTCAATAATAATAGCCATAGCAACAATTTTGCTTCCACACCATATAGCAGTGTCGTGGCAGTAGCAAAGTTAATCACTCTAACCGAGCTAGTTAGCTAAGTTGTGCTCAATTATTGAGTGGTTAATGATAGTTAAGCATATATAAATATCTATCTATATTATTATAAAGGGCACACCCCAATTTGGCAGGAATACAATTTGAAGTCGGTTCACATTTTTTATGTTAAAAGTGTCCCTTCACGTTTTTCATATATTTAAAATAATGCAATCATAATTGCAGGCAAATGTTGTTTCACGAATCAGTTCTACATACGCATCGCATAAGCACTCAACGCTAATACTATTATAAAGGAAACACACTAGTTTGGTATGAACACAATCTTGAAGGCGACTCGCATTTATTTTTATTCCAAAATTACATTTTCACAACAAACTGCTGGTAACCCGTTTTTATGATTACCATAATTGTTAGATAGATGGGGAAAAAAATCAATTCCATTTTAAGAATAAAATATCATATCTTGTACACGCATCGTGTGAGCACCCATCGTTAATATATATATATTAGAGAGAGAGAGAGGATTAGAATCTGTTGAGCTATATACAAGGGATGTACGTTTATAATAAAGAGGAAGTGAAATTGAAGGTGAGGGTGGTTTTGGGATTAAGGTGGATGTAGAGAGCAAAATTATAAAAATTAAATTCTGTAAAGAAAGTGTCGCGTACAAAGATATTTTGTATGCGTATAGTGATATCCGACCCAAATCTCCCCTATTTCGGTCAATAAATATAATGACTCACATTCAAAATGATTTATAGCAACCTCACAAAGAATGTGTTCGTTTATACATATGCTCCGAGTTACCATGTATTTAGGATGTGTTCGTTTATACATTAAAAATTCACTAGTAATTCCACCGATGTGGGACTACTACAGTGCGTTCTCACAGTTAATCCAAGTAGCGGTACAGTTTGGGACTTCATGTTAAGGTTTTGGGACCTCTTAAACACCAAACACCAATTTTATACAATTGCGGGTAGGATTGATACAATTGATAAATTATGGGACCAAATTAGCATTGAGCGCTTACTTTTTTTTGAACGGCGAAGAAGAGGATTTCATTAGAAAAGAGAAGAGAGAACAAATTACAACACAAAGGAAAATAACCAGCCAAAAAGATTGATAAGAAATCAACCAAACAAACAGAACCTCAAAGAACTACTAACTATTCTAT
>BRYF01000016.1:10233983-10236483 GCA_030159135.1 Actinidia polygama | reverse complement strand
GCCCGTCCCCAATACCTCACTTAGACTATCGGATCTTTTTTTCTCCAAAATCTACGCCGCTAGTTTTTTTTTTTTTTTTTTTTTTACCATCACCACACATTTTAGAACTTCATTAACATTTCCCTACCATATTTTTCTTACTATGAAAACATTGCAGCCACATCACTATAAAATAATATGCTGGATCAGGACAAAAAATAAAAAATGTAGAGAGATAAAGTGGAGTACCTTAAATTTGGTGGGAGAAATATTGCTGCATCATTGCTACTAATCATGACATGTTTCTCATCTCCTTTCCACTCCTCACGCTTTCAATTTTACATATATGACCTGCCATGGGAATCATCATATTTGCATGTATTAATTATAAGAGAAAATACCCCTTTCTAAATCTTATCAACTTTAGGTTTTGTTTCGATTAAGAATTTGATGAGGAAAAATTAGAGAATGAAACGGTCTTGAAAAGTTAGATCCTGTATTTTTTTATTTTCATTTCTATTGTCTTCACTAAATTCTTAATCCAAATATAACCTTAGTAAAATTCTTTTCAAACTTGGTAAATATCATTTTTATATTCATTTTTTATCAAACAATTAAAAAATTTCACTAAAGACAAAAAACTCGCAAATCTAAATAGCTTATTTAGTAATTAGGCAAGGTTGGTTTAAAAGTGTCAAGATTTATTTTTTTTTGGGAGGGGGGGGGGGGGGAGGGGGGGGGAAACAAAGATATTTTACTGAAAACAAATGGGAAGCACACAAAGCGGGCGGCGGCATTTTTTAAAAGAGCACATCCCAACTATGTTAACACTTTACCTCAAGACTATCATATGCCAGCCGCACCCTAATTTACAATATCCACGTAAAGCAAGCAATTGGTAACACACCAACCAAATACATTCCCTCCACTCGTAATTATCATAAAAATAGAATCTCACCTAAGATAATGCTCTTAACCCTGAAAACAAAATCATCAATAGAATAAGGGCATTAGTAATGTTTTGGTTTAACTCAAAAAACAACCCTATATTTTATCAACTCCAGAGTTTCAAAACACAATGGGTTCAATTGAAACAACAACGAAAACTGTAGACCGACTTTGGTGCAGACTGCAAGTTTTAATTTCACAAGACAAAAGTTTTCTTTCACAAAACTATAGGAATGCAAAGTACAAATTATAATTTGATAGGGGAAGATTGTTACTTTTAAAAAACTATAGGGGATTAGTGTCATTAATCAATTTCTTTTAAATTTAAAAAAAAAAGGGTAATGCAATAGGTTACTTGATAGATGACTTAGCCTCATTTATATCCTAAGTACTTGATTTATCTCAAAAAAATCATGCTTCTATGTTTTTTGCCTTTTACCCTTATTTAAAGGAGAAATTGATTGACAATGCTCATTGATGATAATAATATTGGTGACAACGATGACAACGACGCTTCTTCGATGAAGAAGGTGACAGCGACGAGATCGACAACGGTAAAAACGTCAACAGCAAAAGACAGATTTTTTTATTATTCCAATGGATTCTCAATAAATTCTTGAATACAAAAGAATTTTTTTTTGTGATTAATTCAATAAATTCTCATATTGTGCATGTTTTCTATATATGTATAAGTCGTAGAATAATACATTTTTGTTCTATAAAACAGTATAAAAAGTAATGATAAATTTATTATTCTATACAAAAATATATTTATTATATATAGCAATGGTATGTGAGAGTGAGATATTTAATATGTTTAATTGAAAAACATAGTGAACATAAAATACTTTTTTATTTATAATACATTAAATTTTTAGTTAAAAAAATAGAATGAGAAATTTATACATTCCTATCTAGATAGGGTTTCCAAAAGTGTCCAGATTTATTTGAGTAATGGATCTTAAAGCCTAAAAAAAAGGGTAAATTGCAATGTGTGCCCTTAAAGTATTGAGTGATTTCCACTTTGCCTCCTAACTAATAATTTTCTCATTTTGCACCATCAACTATATAAACCGTTGCAATCATCCCCGACATCCAACTTTCATCTACAAAATAAATAAAAAAATTTAGTTAGGCCACCACGTATTGATCCGACTTGGATCCAGGAGTAACCCATGTTAACATCATAGAGAATATCCAACTTTGATTTGTCTTCTACCTTGTTCGATCTCTCTCTCCTCTCTGTCTTCGTTGATTGTGAGACAAATAATGTTGAAAATATTTTTTTAAGACGGTAACATGAGTTGCCCCTGGATCCACATCGGATCAATATGTGACGTGGCAATTTCGATCCACTTTGTAGAGGAACGTTAGAATATCGAGATTGATTCCAATTGTTTATATAGTTAAGAGTGCAAAGTAAAAAAATTATTAATTCAGAGGGCAAAATGGGAATCACTCGATACTTTGAGTTGAGGGGTAAAATGCAGTTGCCCTAAAAAAAACAAGATGTCTTGGACCTTTAAGTTGAACAAGTGGTGGACAAATTTAACATGGTACAACTTTTTCCAAA
>BRYF01000016.1:10173983-10176483 GCA_030159135.1 Actinidia polygama | reverse complement strand
ATTAGCTCAAACTTTTAACATTTTTCCAACATAATTTTTTGTTTTTTATTTTGTTCATTTATAAAGTATTTACCAATAGTTGTGAATGAGTAATTTTGACATTAAAATAGTTTTGTGTGTGTATTTGTAAGGGCACCCAATCATGTTAGCTTTGGACCCATAAATGTATTAATCATGATTCATATAATAGATGGAATTGACCTGACTCACCTTGATCGGGTGTGATGGAGAAAGATCGGCCCAACAATGACGGCCCAAATGTTTTGGAGGTCTAAGGTATTTAATTATGTGAGACATTTTGATTTTTAATATAAATTAAAAAAAGTATTTTTTTGTTTTAAAGTTTAATTCATTAATCTAAAGATAATTTCCATTTCATTTTAAGATGCGAAGTTATTTATTAAGCATTTGTACTCAAGTTTTTTTAACACATCATTTTTAGTTGATCTTATAATTAATTCCTTTAATCTTTCAATTCTAAGATATAATCAATCTTAGACAAGATGTTGTCAACTCTAATTTTACCAAACTTGTCTCTTCTTTATTTTTTTTCCCAATAGAGGGGGCCTTGACACACTTGAGGAAACGTTGAAAGTGAAAATTACATTATCAATACATATGTGTATTCAGAGATCGAATCACTTCCAATTTTGAGGACTAAAGCTTGGGCCAGCATTGTGGCCCATCATTTGTTGCACACGCGCAATGATTAGGACCATTACGTACACATGTCATAATAGTACTCTTAAACTAAGAGTATTTCATGGAGTAATTTTGTTTTTGACTAATTATGTATATGTTCCATTAGAGGACCATTATGCATATAGTTTTTGACTGTACACGCGAGCTCGGTCTAGGCTGAGCTCAGCTCGCGCAAATAGCAAGCTCGACTTGGCCCAGTCCAAAATTTGAAAGCCTTGTTTAGCTCGACTCGTGGGACCGCCTCTCCCATGGGTGGTTTGGGAACGACCCAAACGTTTTGAACTTACCCGAATTAGCTTATTTTTTTAAATTTTTTTGGTGGGCCGTGCCGAGATTGGCCCAAAATTTCTGTGCATTTTAGTCGCCTAACCCGAATTAGGTAGATTTTTTTTTTGAATTTTTGGTTTGGTTGTGTGGGCCGAATTTGGGAAATTTGTGCCGGATGGGTTGGATTCACAGGGGCGGGTGGACCAGGCTTCGAGCTCAAACATGTATGATTACGTTGGCGGATTGAACTTTACTGAAGTGTCCCGCCCTAATCTAATTAGAGGCGGACTTTGAACCAGTCCAATAATCAAATGAGCTGAACTGACCCAATCCGTATTAATTCCGGATTGAACACGGACGACTCACCCTGCCCTGCCCAATTTGCAGGACTATGTTCCATGTGTTGTTAACTCTTGCTTTCTCACTAATACCGGTTGTTTGTTGGGAGATTAAAGAACTTTGATGGGATTTATTTTGAATGTTTGACTTTGATGACGTTGTGCTTTTAATGCTCCTTTGTTCCGTGAACGCAAAGGAAGTTTCATTATTGCAAGAATAGTCCGACCATTCCCCTTCCTCCCCGCATCATTCAATTTTCGACATTACAATATTCTCTCTCACACACACAAACACACACGCACAAATTTTACCAAGATTAATACAAAATGCACAGCTGTAATCATGTAAATAAAAACCATATTCGTGAGTGTTTTATTTTAAAATACAAAATAAAATATGCATAGTTTTCATATAAAAATATTGTGACAGAATGTGAATCTTTCATCTTAAATAAAGTAGTCATAGAGTTGACTTGTATTCTCTACAAACAGACACATATATATTCTTTACATGACAATCTTAGTAGAAACTTTTTGTTAGAATATTAATTAGTCGATCAATCCCAATTTGTTTGGGACTTTTGAGAAATTCAATTTTTTAAGGTAAAAGATTCAATCGTTCGAATTAAACCATTAGATCGTCTAAGTTTTTGTTTATCTTTCTTTTTTCTCTCATTACATTCTTAATTCAAATACAACCTAAATTTAAAACGTGAATGTGTCACATCAAGTCAAAAGTACAAAGCTGAAAAAAAAAGTTACCATATTTGGTAGTTGAATTTTGATAAAAATGAACAAACATGTTGAGACATCTAATTAAAAAAAAAGTAGATAAATAAATTGAGACTGAAATAGTATTATTTTTAAATAAAAAAAAATCACTTTATGCACATCATTTTGTACCGAAACTCGCTATTCTAACATATAGAGCCTCAATAAACTAACAAACAATCTCATCTCCTATGTCAAACTTTGGCACCAATTTCCTATACTAGTCAACTTCCAAATCTGCCTATCTCCAAAAACACAACCCTTTGTCTCCTCTCTCTCTCTCTCTCTCTCTCTCTATGCTCCCTCTTCTCTTCCTTTACTCTCCCCCACCATGCCTCTCAAGGTTACCCATTCTCTAATAACCATCGTTCTCTGTCTCTCTGTCATCTTTTTCTTCCTTAATGGGAGGCCTAGTTTCACAT
>BRYF01000016.1:10161483-10168983 GCA_030159135.1 Actinidia polygama | reverse complement strand
GTTGTCGAAGAGGGTAGGGATGGTGTCATGGTGGGGGTGTAGTGATACATAGAAAAGAGTGTAGAGAGTGCAATGATATTTTTGTCTGGTGTGATTAAAAATGAATTTTGATTTTAAATTTTTGTGACATGAATCCAATGTATTAGAAATTAGTCGAATGTATCTTAAATTCAACCTTCCCTTGTTTTTATAACAAATTGGTATCAAGGGATATGGTTTCAAATGTTCTAGCCTTCAATTTAGTCTTGCTGGCCAAGTAGGGACAAAATTGTTCAATAGGTTATGATGGGTGGTTTGCTTAGAACAAAGGTCCCAATTTTTGTTTTCTATAAACATATGTGTAATGTAAAGAATTTATCTTGATTGGACTGCTATTGATGATTTGTGGTTTTTATCTGTAAATCCATGGCAATTCATGTGGGTAACCTACCACAAACATCAATGTTCTTAAATCTTTTGCCACATTTTCCACTCTATCTACCTTTTGGAAACTTGTCCAAACTTCCATTTTGTTCAATATGTTAATCATTTCATTTAACTTTCCAATTTTGTTCCGTTAGTGGAAAGATATGTAAGAGACAAGAAAATAAAAGAAAGCTTTAAATAAGAATAGGAAGGCAAAAAAATTGATGCGGAGTGATTTTTACGTTCTTATTTTCTCCAAAATCACTTTATTTTATGTTATTGTGTGTAAAATTACAGAATAATCCTTGCATTAAATAGAAAAATATGTTATAAATTACTTAATAGCAGGGCAATTTAGTAATTTTGCATAATAACAACAAAGAGAGCGTGTTTTTGAAAAAAAAAAGGTGTAAAAATGTACATTTTCAAATTTCTCTTGTTAAGAAGAATTAAAAAAATTATAAAATTTTAATCAAATTATGAAAAAAGTTAATTGAATACAAAAAAACTCAAAAATTAAAACAGCTAAAAAATCTCAAAGAAAAGCTAAGCCTAAGTGGACTTAAGTTTGATTGATTATTATTACAAGTAGATTTTAAGAAAAGAACTTTTTCTCTAGTATACCAAATTCTCTAATTTCTCTTATATTAAGTTGAGGAAATGAGATTTGGGAGGAGGAAAATATTTTTTTTTCTTACCAAATTACCAAATCCAGATAATTTATATAACCAAAATAGATGTTCATAATTAAGCCCCGTTCGGAGTAGGAAAAAAAGTTTTTTTATTTGTGGATTAAAAAGGTAAATTAAATATGTAAAAAAATGTAAAAAATCCAAAAAACTCTCATAAACTTATCCAAAATAAGCTCATCCCTAATACTCAAAAAAAAAAATGAATTTAATAAAAAAAAACACCAAAACACCCCGTCCCAAACATGGACTTAGTGGAAATGGCCAAATTTCCAATGTTCATCACTTACCTCATTAGAGCATCCACATTAAGGTGGCTAAAAATCAATACTAATTTAGCTAAAATAGCCTACAAAAATAAATTTGTTACGGTTCTTAGTCAAACTATTTACTACTCACATGCTATTTAAAAAATAAATTATATTTTGCACTCTTATATTTTTACTAAAATATTTTTTAAATCTTTTAATTTTCAATTGTATTAATGAACTTCTTAAATTTTGTCATTTCATCTGTATACCGTTCAATTAAAAATATATATGTTGAAAAATTATGACTGTTTTAAAAATATACCTTTAAAAAAAATCACCGTTTGAATAATCCGACTGTTTTAAAATATGATAATTTAAAAATATATTATTTTAAAAATATCACTGTTGAAATAATGTAATCATTTAAAAAATATGACGGTTGAAAAAAATTCTTGAAAATATAATAAATAATTAGTAAAAAAAATAATATTCTAATAAAATAAAATTAGAATAGAGATGTTGAATGAGTAATTGTTTAAAAAGTAACTTGTTAAAATGGAATTAATAATTTGACTCAAATTAGTCTCAGTGGACTACATGGCAGAAGATTATAGATTGAGATGATAATTGATTCCATTCACAAAGTGGTGGGGCCAGGAGTCATTACAACCCTAAATTTCAAAGTTGCAACTCAGTCCAACTATATGAAGGCCTCCCAACCATTGACACACCAGACAAAAAAGTGGGAAGACTATTAACCTTTGTAGGGAGGGAGTCCATAGAAATTAGCTTATAACTATAATGAAAAGGTGATTATGGCTCCATTTGGAATCAGGTTTTTTAATTTTTTTTTTAAGCTTATAAGCAAAAAAATCAGTTAAAATTAGTTTTTTTTTGTGTTTATTTTTAGCTAAAATAAAGCCAGAAAAGCCAAAAAGTTAAAATTTTTGGTAACAAGCTTAAAAAAAACTTGACTTTTAAGCATTACCAAACCTATATTTCAATATTATTTGATGTGACATTTTATATAAAATTAATTAAATTATATAATGAGTCTTGGGTAGGTTAGTATCATATGGGCCTGCTCCGGTCTTAATAATGTTATTGGAACCGTTCATTTTGTACAAGTCGCAAAGTATCATATGGGTCCGCTACGGTTTACTCTCAAATTCACACTTGCGTTTATTTTTACATGATAAATAGAATCTGATCATGTGGCTACAAATGCCCGATTAACTTGATTTTTCTTGAGTCAAATAATCTATAAAAAAAGCTAAATAAATTATAATTCCAAATTAATACTAAACGCCACCCCCTAATTCAGTATTCTTTACACAACTAAAATAAATAAACTAGCTTCTAAATGTTGTTTAGCTAACAAGGTCATATGGTAACATATTAAATTTTAATGGACTCAACCACCTCCAAATGGCTGCCGAGTGCACCACACGTGTAAGTCACACGATTACGTGGAGTCCACAGGACACTTCAACCAATCACACGACGACAACGTGGCTGTATTGGTAATATATATATATATATATATATATATATATATATATATATATATATATTTATTTATTTGCTCACCCTCATCTTCTTTTAGTGGGGTAAATGACTTCCACTAGCATGCTATAATAATGTACTCAACCGCATCTTTGTTTCTCATAGCGAACTTTATGTTAAAATTAATTGTTTTAAAGTAAAAGATTTTTAAAATTTAAAATATAATTTTTTAAATTTATTATTTTTTAAATTTTTTTTCATCGATAAACATAAATAAAAGTTGTAATAAAGATTCAACCATAACTTTAAAGATAGAAAAAAAATTATAGCTAATAAACAACAATAAACATAGTCTATTACAAAGAGATGTACGACAAAAAATTTTAAAATATAACTTTTTTTGTTATTGTTTTTAAAATGATTTTTAAAAATAATTTTAAAAGTTCTAAACAAAAAATCATCATTTTTAGTGATTTTTTTTTTCTAAAATAGCTGAAAAATCTTACATTTTCTAATTTTTCTTGTCAAAAGAAGTTGAAAAAGTATAAACTTATGATAATACGGTGATTTTTTTTTTACTAAAAAATAAAAAAAATAAAAAACCAAAGCAACTAAAAGAAAATAAAACACCTAGCCCAAACGGGCCTAAAGGGAAGAAAAAAAAATCAGATTTCAAGTGATGGGATTATAGCAATTTTCCAATTAATAAAAATTAAAACAAATAGCATTCAACAATTTATTATGCAGTCCCATTAAATGCATTTAAATGTCATTAATTGTGGAGTGAATGATTATAGTTATTAGTTCAGTTTATTTGTCTTTTTCTTTTGATTCTTTCCCATTTCTCTTGTTTTTAAGGATGGTTTTTACATTGAATTTTGGATTTATTTTCGAGTAGGATTCATTTAGATCTCTGTACCATAATCATACTTTTTCAATCTTAGATTTAAAATTTTAATTTAAACCCAGGTTTCATTTACATTTTCTTTTGAGATTATATTTGGAAAAACAATCATGAGAAAAAAAGATTTATTATTAATTTTCCCTTATATAAAGCAGTTCAAAGAATAGTGAGGAGGTCAATAATGATCGGCCACGCGTCATCACTCGGACCCGACTTGACTACGTCACTCTCACAACAGAAATGCCTAATTAATACCCAAATAAACAACAAGACCACCTATTATGCCCCAAAAACCCTACACAAACGAATCATCACTGAACCACTTGTTAAAAAATAATTCAGTGAAATTGCTGAATTTATAAGTGGAAAGATAAATTATAGAAAACATAAACTGTAATTAAAAATAATGAACAAAAAGAGCAAACAGTATTTGATCGAGGCCAGCGTTGAACACTGTCTCCTTAAGACAGAATTCGCCCCGTCACTGGTGCTTACGGTTGTTCGGCGTCTGTCTCATAGGATGCAACGATCTCGCTCACAGAAGTTAGCACGAGTTCTGTGTGCTCGGCGAACCAGAAGGCAGTGTTTCTCTCACAGAATGACTCTAATGCAGAATGCTAGAAACTCTCTCTTTTTCCTTACTAATGAACTCTCAGATTTTTTGTGTGCCATGAACTTGCAAGAGATGTTGGTATTTATAGGATTTCCAATGGCTGGTGAAAAGCCACGAATTTAATCCACCATTGAAGCCTTTGTAACAGCCCCACTAACCTGCCAAATTAATCTCCTCTTATGGCTGATATTGGTTGCTGTTATCAAAGATGAAAGGTCTTGACCTTTCAGTGAATAGGAATAAAGATGGGAGGTTAATCTGTAATTAAAAATTACATGGGGTTTAATTTATAATTAGAAATTACTAGAAACTTATTCTGTAATTAAAAACTACAGGAATAAAAAGTAATTAGCCAATTACTCAGTACACCCCCTCGCACCCACGCGCCACGTGGTTAGTGCCAAGTGCGCCACTAATAGTGCCACAAAGCGCCCATTGCGCCCACGCCACGCGCGCACGCGGACCGCGACTCGCGGCTGCGGTGCAGCCGCGCATGCACATGATAGCTAAGGTACAATGTGGCTCACTTTATCCATAACTCCCTCTTGGTGCTCCAAGTAATTATTTAGCTTAAGTTAACTTGGAGTATATTAACATATTAAAATATTCTTATTTTTTCGATGTGGGACTTTCACATTTCTCCATATCAATGGTAGAACTTCGGTGAACATTTTCTCATTCACCCTTTATCCGTTTTGAGCAAATAAATATACTACGGTTATCTACTCGCGAAAAAAATTTCATTCCACACATGATTCAATACTTTCGATAACCGGACCCACCCAAAAAATTGGGTTAAACTCAACTCAAACTTTAACTTTTTTCCAACACCACTTACATATGAAATCCAGAATATTGAGCTCTGATCGTTTCTTATATAGTGTAAGAGATATAACTTGATTGTTAGAGAGTCTTTTGACCAACATTAGTATCCTTTAGATTACTCATTCTTGCAGTTCTTTTAAAGAATTGAGATCCAAATTTCACTCCATTCAGATTTTGGCATTAACAAATCGTCTTGAAAATTCTTTTTCAGAAATAACGTTCATTATTATTTTGTATGTGACCGTGGCATTAAAATGGTAGGTCGGTAGTTTAAAAAATTTCAATCAAAGATACACCACTAAAAAGTTATGGAATAATTGGTCAGAAATTTTTCAAAATAGTTTTATTTTAATATAAAGATAACTTAAAAAATACTTAAAACTAAAGTCATTTATGTCTCTGAAAATAAAAATTGATCGCCAAATATCTCAACTTTAAGCATATTTTAAGTTGTCTTTATACTATAATAAAATAATTTTAATAGATTCTAACCAATTACCCCAAATATTATTATCTAAGCTTGTCGTCATTTTTATCTATTCATAACCTCCATTTTACTAACCATATTCAAATATGAGCAGATATATTGGTAAATATTGCTAGAGTTAGCATAACACACTTGTTGGAAAATTTTACGGCAAATAAAGAATTCATCACAATAATATACAGTAAATTGAATTTACAAAAAATAAATAAAGAAACTAAATTAAAAGAGATGCAAACATATTTAGACCGAGTCCTGCAAACGCAGTCTCCTTAAGAAAGATTCGCCGCCTACCGAGGGTGTTGTAGACTTTGTCGGCGTCGCATACCTCAGAACTCCATTGAGGTAAGCCTTGACGAACTTAAACCTATCTCTCTCAAAACTGGAAAATCAAAACTATTAAAATTGTGTAAACTCTACGTTTTTTTAATCAAAAAACTTGACTTTTTTTATAGGATTAGAAAGACTAGAGTTCTAGACTTCTTGTCCTTATTAAATTATGAAAAAAAAGATTTCTTTCCTAATTGGACTATGATTGGATAAATCTATCTTCAAAAGAGTTAGCATAACACACTTGATATATAAAAAAAGACATTAAATATACCTAAAAACATAACAATATAAGAAATGATTTAAGAAATATTAAAATAGAAATTATCAAAGAAAACAATTATTGATAAATGGGATTAAAAATATGGTTTTGTTTGTGAGGTCCAAATTTCTCAAAAAAAATATCAAATACCTTGTTATTACGAAAGACATCTCCGGTCTTTACTCAAGTGTTACTCAAACTCAAATTTAAGTGAAAATCTATTAAAATCGTCTTCACTCTTTCATTCAAATTTATGTCAAAGTAGTTCTAGGAGAATAAGTTTAGAAATTAGTTTTTAAAATAGAAATATTTTCAGTTTTCATATCTTATTTGTTTTTTAACAAATTATTTTTTTTAGAATTAAAAACATGTTTTCAAATGTTTTCTCAAAACTTAGTTTTTTCAAAAAAAAAAACAAAAATGCCACAAAATTGATCATGAAATCGTTAGCCAAACAGAGCAAGTCCAATGAAATGCGTCATTTACTAAAAGTTTTAACTTGAAAATTTGAGTAACACCAAGAAATGGCCTACGAAGAAAGTGGAGTTTGCCTCAATCGTAGTAGGGACATTTACACTCATACATCAGTTACTTAGGCTCCGTTTTGCATCAGTTTTTTTTAGTTTTTCGGCTGACTTTTTTACTTAAAATAAGCAAAAAAACCAATCAGAGTTATTTTTTTTGCTTTTCTGATTTTGCTTATTTGCTTAGTTTTAGCTAAAGTAAAGCCAGAAAAGCAAAAAAGTTAAAAAAAATGGCCTTTTGGTAGCTAGTTTAAAAAAAGCTTGGCTTTTAAGCATTACCAAACGGAGCCTTAGTTCGAACCCCGAAGAAAAAAATGTTTGAAAAATTATGACTCACATGATGTGGCACATATGACTTATCTGATATCTATTAAATATATATATTGAGTTTACCATGATAGAGTTTCTATCTTATTCTATATAAATCTCTTTTTCTATTGGTCAAGAAAGAGAAATTGTTTCCTAATACAACTAGTTGGTTGAGTTTAAGTCTAATAAGAAAATGAATTTTATAAATGTATATTATATCCCATCATTAATGTGTAATCAAGAGAGATAAACTCAATTTCTAAGAGATTAAGAAGATATTGAAGTCAATCACTTTAAAAGTTTTGCTATTATGGCTATAGGTATGTTTTATGTTTTTTCGTTTTATTAATTGTTTTAAGAAATTGAATTTTTAATTTACAAAAAAAAAAATTGCACCA
>BRYF01000016.1:10103983-10106483 GCA_030159135.1 Actinidia polygama | reverse complement strand
CAAGGTTCACATCCAGACTAGAAGCTATCAAAGGAGATGCCAATGGGAAATCAGAATCCAAGGTTACAGTTGCAAGACCTTCATAGGCACTATTTAGCATCAGATTAGGGGATAACTTAGAAGGCAACCTAGCAGACTGTCTTATAAGGACACTTGACAGAAAAGCTGGTAGTGGTGGCATAGTGGAAATTAAACTTGGGGGGCCAGTACCAACTGTTGGCAACATTGGATGAGAGAAATCTGCAGAACTCAATGTATCACTAGGTAAAGATGCATTTATGGTGGGGTTTTGCATCTGCTGTTGAACCTGAGGAGACAATGGCAAGCTTTGTGGGGATTGAAGTGAGGATTGCTGTTGCAAGTGAGAAGTTCCTCCTGAGGAACCAACATGTCCTGACCAATAAGTTGGCATGACAATCCCATTACCATTTGCAGATGGAGGAGGAGGGAATGGATCCCAATAGCCTAAGCTTCCCCCAGGTTGATCCAGGGGCAGATTCCCTTGGAAAGTTGAATTGGGGAGTCCCAACTGTGCACTGTAACTAATATTTGTTGCAGGGGAAGCACTAGCAGACGGAATGATTGAAGCTGCTGCTGTTAAGTGAGGATAATGAGGCTGCACAAAACTTTATGATTAACATGAAATGAAACAATTTCAACAGATGCATCAGAATACAAAGCCTATTAGAATCAATATTTTACATGCCTGTATGATAATAGCAGGATCATTTGGTAAAGTTGGGGTACTCTGAACAGGTGGCGAAGCTATAACTTGCAGATCCTGTAGAGCACACATGGAAGCTACATGTAAGGGTCAAGTATTTTTCATATTAAATGAAATTAGGAAAAAAGTTCTTAAGAAAAAGAAGAGGGATAGAGAGATGCCAAAATCAATTTAAAATGTTAGCCCAGTATGCATTGTTGGGATCATTTTCTCACAGCTGAAGTTATAAATGGTGTTAGAGCTTTGGTTCCAACAGGTCTTGGGTTCAAGTCTTGTTATCTAAGCTGCCTTGTTATGCCTGTTAATGTCCACTCTGTGTTGCTGTGCACCTGTTTAGTTTGGAACGTTTGGGTTGCACATGAGGAGAGTTGTAGCTTGGCATAAATTGTTATCCTCATTTCCTAACAGCTTAAGCTTGTACGAAAATAAGTGATCTAACATAAAAGTTAAAACAAATGAAGTAACATTACAAGCATAAACATGAGAGGACAATGCTTCTACCACTCTATTGCGAAAGGGCAGTGTTAGTATCACTCTTCTTAACAAGTGTTGTCCCAGTAAAAGACAATCAAAAATCAGAAAGCACTAATCCTGTCAGCCTCTCCACTTATAAGAATTTCAGTTAACAGACTAGAGAAACTATTCAGGGTCATGATTAGCATGTTCTGTGAACAAAATGAACAGGAAAAATAATCTAAACAATTGACCCCAGTCCCAATATCCCTATAATGACTATGTAGCTACCAGTTCAGACCTCTTTGATCACCACATCAACATCCTTATACTGCCACAGCCCTTTACATTTTGGATAGAATTAATCCATTTATCCATGAAGATGGCCATCCGGCTTATAAGGTCTTCCACTAAAATTAACCATTACCAGTGTGAGGGGCGTGAAATTGTATCTGAGGCATATATATCAGCATTTCAAGCCTATACAATTCACTAAGTCCGCATCAAGATTCCTCCTATAGCCTGTATTGGTAAGAACCCTCAAATTGGAACTCGTAAATGATACTTTTCATAGCATGTGAAGGCACAAACGAACATAACTCATTGCAAAAGAGGAAGTCATCAGTGACAGAGAAAACTAGAATAATAACTCATTGCAAAAGAGGAAGTCATCAGTGACAGAGAAAACTAGAATAATACCACCGCATCAAATCCTTAAAAAAAAGAAACATTTTACAGACCAAGAACCTCTTAGTAGCAACGAGGGAGAGCGGGCATTAGAAAACATATTAGTATCTTAAATGCTATGTAAAACAATATGCAAACTATTTCAGCTCAATGATTCAATTGAACCAGAATAACTTCAAATAATAGAAAATTTATGTACACAAGGATAGCAACTCCAATAAACATGGGCTGTAGATTAGCACATTATTTGGAACTTGATGTCACTTCCTCGGAAGAGTATGTACTCATAAACTTTGTCACTTTGAAGAACTTGGGGCTAATCCTTCCTCTGTCCTTCCATTCCAAAAGATTTTACTGAAAGATACTACAACCAACAACGTCCGGGAAATTAAGAGATGCCAATCAAGAAAAAAGCGATAATTAAATATCTAAACAATAGAATGGAATACGTTTTAGCATACATGCAATACCTATTTTACAAAGATCAAAGCCTCAAAATTGAAATCAACAAAAAAACAAGACCATTAAATCGACGTACAACAACCAAAGCAACAAAATCCTCAACAATAGCACAATAATTTAAAAAACTAGGTCATGAAATCAAGGCGAGACATCAAAACAAGGGAAATGAAAACA
>BRYF01000016.1:10073983-10076483 GCA_030159135.1 Actinidia polygama | reverse complement strand
GATTTTCACCGTAAGCCTTGACATGCCTTCCGTGTATACCATTGCCATCAAGAACTTTAGCCGCCAACTTTCTGGACTTTCACCGAAGGGGAGGCATTCCCTACCATCACGTAGTTGTCATCTAGGACTTTAACAACCAACTTTTCGGACTTTCACCGAAGGGGAGGCGTTCCCTACCGTCATGTAGTTGCCATCTAGGACTTTTAATCTTGGTTTAATCTAAGTCATCTTATTTCGGTATATCCTAGCGTGTTATTCTCAAAACCATTTTCAAATTTACAAGTCCAATTCAGCAGTAAATGTCACATATTAGGTCAACCGAAGTTGACAACCTAAGGTGAGGTTAGGTTGTCCTAAGTTGATGACCTAAGTTTGATCAGAAAGATGTGTTGGCATCCTAAAATGAAGTTAGGTCGTCCTAAGTTGACAACCTAAGTTGAAGTTAGGTCGACCTAAGTTGAAGTTAGGTCAACCTAAGTTTGATTAGAAAGTTTTGTTGACATCCTCAAGTGAAGTTACGTCGTCCTAAGTTGAAGTTAGGTCGACCTAAGTTTGATTATAAAGATTTGGGGACGACCTAAGTTGAGATAGGTCGACCTAAGTTGTCATCCTAAGTTCCAGGTTTTAATCTTGCGTGTTAAAATTCTAAATTTTCAAAACTTCATATTTTCATCTTACACCAATCTTTTCATTTCAAGTTCAATTCTCAATTTAATGCCTCAATAGGCTACATATAAGCCCTTAACAACAACCCAAAGTAAAATCCCACAAGGAAATCCCCCTTTACCTCAATGAATGCTATGAAAGCTTCCACAACAATGGTGATGCTCCAAAACGCCGATTTGCTTCGATCCCACACCTTCTTGGCTCAAATCGAAGCACCTGCTGAGTAGATAATCTTTCCACAAGAATTTCTACTCAAACCTCAACTTAGCACACTCAAAACCTAGCTCAAAGATTTGAGATTAAACCCTAGACAGAGAAAAGAGAGAGAAGAAGATGAAGATGGAATAAATACAACATAAATGTTAGCATTAATGGGTTTAGGTTAAAATAAGGTAGAAAGACACAAATGCCCTCCATGGGCATTGGGCTTTGCTTGGCCCAAGCACAAATTCAAATTAACTTGGGTTCAAATAATTGGTCCAATTTCTCTCACATCCCTCTTTAAAGCCCAATTTAAATATACCTAGACCCAATTAAATTAAGTGGGCTCAAACTCACCAAAGTCCAAATATATACACACATACATGACATTATGACGTCATAAGTATTCGTAATTATACAAGAAAAATTTAAAACCTTACAAGTACCACTGATGTTATAGTATTTGTAGATTTTTATGCAAGGTTGGGTTGTTTTGAGTTGTTAAATGAAGGAGTTGGCCAACAATTGAGATGCTCCATTTCTAATTGTGATATCTAGGTTTGCTACAAAATGCAACTTCTCATTTTCCTTACCCCTCTAATCATTGGCCAAAAAAAATATGTTTGGGGTCGTTATTACAACTTTTATGCACTGGTGTAATTTCTACGCCCTATATGATTTTTAAAATCCTCATTATTACATTACGAGTGTCACGACCTAACCCAAAATACATGTATGGGCCTACCCATAACATATGGGTCGTAACCGACCAGTAAAATTACTCACTAAGACTTACTCATTAACTAGTTTAGAGATTTTCTATTACATTAAAAATACTCAAATATAATAAAATTTTGGGAAAGCATAGTAAAATAATTAAAACTGAAGTGCAAAAATATTTTATTTAATAAAAATAAATAATTTACAATCACAGTTCTAGCCACTAGTTTGGTCCAACCATTAACAAAATACTACTATGCTACTATATACTTGTAATTGACAAAACAGATTCAGCTACTTCTACCACATGTGCTCTTCAACGTCTTGGTTTCTTGCAATATTACGTATAACGATATCTTAAGCCTAGTCAATATATGTTAAAAATACTAGTGTTCATGAATTTATAAAGCAAATAATTCATTTTAACATGAAATATTTTTTCACAACCTCGGCTCATCTAGGCCAATCTTTTATTATAATCATTGACTAGTCTGAGCCAATATATTTTGATTTCAAATCAAGAATTATTATACAACCACAATATGTCAATGGCCACCGGTCCTTAGAAACCACCCCTAATCATATATGGTGTGATATTATCCATGATCACCTGGTTATGATCGTACCATTATTACCTCATCTTGCTATACTCTTTTTTCCTAGCGGATGAGGCACCGCTAAACTGTGTCATTAAAATCATAATTTATAACGCAATTCATTTTCTTATAAATCATGACATATCAAAACATAGCATTCGTTTATTCATAACATATCATCATATGGAAAAAATAAAAAATCTTAACTTTTTAATAATTCAAACAACGCATACTTTAATTATAAAAATCAAGTAAATAAAACATACAAGAGACTCACCAAAAGCGTGTTTAAAATCTTTCTATGTATGTAGGCTACG
>BRYF01000016.1:10033983-10036483 GCA_030159135.1 Actinidia polygama | reverse complement strand
GGTCGGTCAAGCCATGTGGTGGAGTTGACGGTTTGGTGCTATAGAGGGTGCAATATTATGGGTTGATGAGAGATGTTTGAGACAGTGAAACGTGGGTGCTATAGCGCATGGGCCGAGTCACTATAATGTCTGTTCGGTCAATTGACCTTATTGGGGAGAAAAATACACTACTATTTTTAATATAATTTATTATAAATACAATATTGACCCCACAAAAATTAATAATTTATCTTACATTCTATAAATTCTATAATTTTTACCCTGTTGAACTTAAGTTATGGCTTTGCCCCTACTACAATGTACCCTCTTCTATATCGCTTTCCCTTTTTCGCCTCTTCTATATTTGCCACACGACATTTTAGAAAAACTTAAATAAAATTTTAAAAAGTAATAAAAATATTTTAAAATAAATAAATAAAAATAAAAAGCATTGTTGAATATGATATTTAAAAAGTGATTCTTAAGCTCCGTTTAGCCTAACCCAAAAATATCAGGGTGTCATTTGGTTCTGTTTATTAAAAATGATTTCAAAAACAAATCTCAGATTAAATTCTTGAAAAGTAATCTATAAAAGTTTTCTGAACTTGATTTTTGTTTGGTTCAAAGGCCAAAAATCGTTTTCAAAAAACTAAAAAGAGTGAAAATTTATTTGGTGTACTTGCTTTTGAAAAACTTCAATTGACTAGTTTTGAAAATTATTTGAATATAATACTCAATATTGTATATTGACAAATTTATGGTTACCAAACATAGTTAGCAAAACATAGCACGACAAGACATAACCAAACTTACATTCACGTCAAAAATTAGAATCACTACATAGCTCGTACACCAAAACCAGCATCTCCCATCTTCAATATTTACCCTTACCTAACTACAACTATAATGAGAAGTAATAAAAGAAGAAATATGACAACGAAGAAAAGAAAAATATTACAACCTAACAAGCATAATTCATCCAATTGTTAGCGCTTCGAGGCATATGTCTCGATTCTACAATTCCAACATCCCTGTGTTGAGTAGCTTCCGGTTGATATGCATCAGACCGCAAAAATAAATCTCTGATTTATACCATTTGGACGACGGTAGAACTTTATCCTTATCTCGATATTCTTTTCTATATATATTATTTTCTTTGTTTTACTGGCTATGTTGTCTTGTAGGATTTTCAAGTGATATCTTTGGTTGTGGGTTAAGGGGGTAAACTTTTTTATCTTAGATGTCTTATCACTTCATTAACAAAAGGAGAGATCGTTGGTTTTAGAATTTCTCCTGTAGATTTGTTAGTGTGTGTGACAAAAACATGTATTTAGTGTCATTTCATTTTATTTCTCCCCCGACTGCTTTGAGAGAATTGAGTTTGTGAATCTACCTCGAGAAGTTTTGTTCGAAGTAAAGTTGGGGTCAAATCTACAAGATCTGAGAGTGCTATGAGCCAATGTATAAGTGGGGGTAGTGATGCATTCGGTAGCTACATTGAAAGCGGATTTGTGAGCAAAGTTTTTTGATGAAAAAACATCCGTTCACAAAGTAAGCGGATTGCATGCAGAATAATTTGATGGAAATCTGCCCACTTACAAAGCAAAGCGAATTGCAAGCAACATTGGGGGATGGGAATCCACCCGCTCATAAAGCGGTGCAAAGTGAATAGACGTGTAATACCCCAACCCTAAATTAGCTTTACTTTATTATAGATATATAAATTATTAAAATTAAATTTAAGCTATTTAATATAATTTGAGGTTAAATTATTATATTCATAACTTTTGGGTTAAATTAAAAAGGATATTAAAGTTGAAGGGGATAAAGTGTAATTTTATAAAATAGTTTGACATGTGTCACCTGTGACACATCATCCGCCGCTTGCGTTGGTTTTCTTTGAAAGTCTATAAATGCAAACAGAGAGTTTGAGAAAGAAAGAAAAGAGACATGGGAAATAATCTCGTGTAGTTAAACTTCGATCATGAAAGACATGGATGTAGATCAATGGTGAGATGATGTCGGATTAGTGTAAAATTTTAGTATGATGATCATGGAAGCGAGATCTTCATAATTAATGGTCTCAATTTTAATTTGAGGTAAGCAAGAGGTATATAATATACTTTCTAAAACTCCGGAGTTATTTCTTAAATTATCTAATTTTGTACTCCATTAGCAAGTGTGCTATCTGTTGAAATCTATGTGATTTATTGAAATTCATGACATTATTGAAATCATGATGTGTGTTAGCTAAAGTGCATGGTATTGAATGGTACGGATTGGGTGACCCTACAAATAACCCTGATACCGGATAAAGCCAGAAAAGCTGGGTGAGGTGGGTGAGGCCGGACACCAATCGCGTACCAGGAAAGACCTGGTATGAGGTCTTTGATGAAATACTAATTCGTTGTGCTACTCTGACATTTATTGTTGAGCCATTTTTGATTCGTTGAGCATATTCCGTCGTATTGTATACTTTCCTACTTTAGTTGATTTTTTTCAGGTGAACGAAAGAGTCCAA
>BRYF01000016.1:9951483-9953983 GCA_030159135.1 Actinidia polygama | reverse complement strand
ATATTTTTAAATTTGTTTTGAGTATAAAACTACTTATTGTCAATTGAAAAAAAATAAGAATATATGTGCTCCATTATCTCGAAAAATAATTTAAAAATTAATTTGGATATAACAATATTCACCATTTTCATATTTATAATATTTTCTCTAAAATTTATTTTTAAAAAAAACTTGAAAAAATCTTAAACCAAACATATTTTTGAAAAATAAGTATCAAGATGGGTAGTAGTTAATTAAAGAGGGGATCTTTGTGCATGTAAATGAGATAAGTGTACATAAATGATTTAAATTAGATTCTACTTCACCAAACATCAAAAAAATCCGCTGTGGCACATATAAACTGAATTTTTCATTACCAACTGGGTTTGACTCCCGGCAGCGAAAAATTACTTCTTATATTCAAAGATTATTCACTTTTTATTGTATTTTTTTTTTGTCTTTATTCTTAGTCATTTTCACAAAGTAGTGACAAGACAAATATTCGATTCAATTAGGAGAATTAATTTTGAAAAATATTTTTAAATTTGTTTGGAGTATATAACTACTTATTGTCAATTTAAAAAAATTAAGAATTTATGTGCTCCAGTATCTCAAAAAATAATTTAAAAAATTAATTTGGATATAACAATATTCACCATTTTCATTTTTATAATTTTTTTCTAATTTTTTTTTTTAAAAAAACTTTCAAAAATATTAACCCATAAAACTACTTATTGTCAATTGAAAAAATATTTTTAAATTTGTTTTGAGCATAAAACTACTTATTGTCAATTGAAAAAAAATAAGAATATATGTACTCCATTATCTCAAAAAATAATTTAAAACTTAATTTGGATATAACAATATTCACCATTTTCATATTTATAATATTTTCTCTAAAATTTATTTTAAAAAAAAAACTTGAAAAAATCTTAAATCAAACATATTTTTGAAAAATAAGTATCAAGATGGTTAGTAGTTAATTAAAAGGGGGATCTTTATGTATGTAAATGAGATAAGTGTACATAAATAATTTAAATTAGATTCTACATCACCAAACATCAAAAAAATACGCCGTAGCACATATAAACTGGATATTTCATTACCAACCGGGTTCGACTCCCCCAGCAGCGAAAAATTACATTTATATTCAAAGATTATTCACTTTTTATTGTAATTAATTTCTTTGGTGTCTTTATACTTAAAAATCGTTTGTCATTCTCCCAAAGTAATGGCAAGACAAATATTCGAATCAATTAGGAGAATTAATTTTGAAAAATATTTTTAAATTTGTTTTGAGTATAAAACTACTTATTGTCAATTGAAAAAAAAATAAGAATATATGTGCTCCATTATCTCGAAAAATAATTTAAAAATTAATTTGGATATAACAATATTCACCATTTTCATATTTATAATATTTTCTCTAAAATTTATTTTTAAAAAAAACTTGAAAAAATCTTAAACCAAACATATTTTTGAAAAATAAGTATCAAGATGGGTAGTAGTTAATTAAAGAGGGGATCTTTGTGCATGTAAATGAGATAAGTGTACATAAATGATTTAAATTAGATTCTACTTCACCAAACATCAAAAAAATCCGCTGTGGCACATATAAACTGAATTTTTCATTACCAACTGGGTTTGACTCCCGGCAGCGAAAAATTACTTCTTATATTCAAAGATTATTCACTTTTTATTGTATTTTTTTTTTGTCTTTATTCTTAGTCATTTTCACAAAGTAGTGACAAGACAAATATTCGATTCAATTAGGAGAATTAATTTTGAAAAATATTTTTAAATTTGTTTGGAGTATATAACTACTTATTGTCAATTTAAAAAAATTAAGAATTTATGTGCTCCAGTATCTCAAAAAATAATTTAAAAAATTAATTTGGATATAACAATATTCACCATTTTCATTTTTATAATTTTTTTTCTAATTTTTTTTTTAAAAAAACTTTCAAAAATATTAACCCATAAAACTACTTATTGTCAATTGAAAAAATATTTTTAAATTTGTTTTGAGCATAAAACTACTTATTGTCAATTGAAAAAAAATAAGAATATATGTACTCCATTATCTCAAAAAATAATTTAAAACTTAATTTGGATATAACAATATTCACCATTTTCATATTTATAATATTTTCTCTAAAATTTATTTTAAAAAAAAACTTGAAAAAATCTTAAATCAAACATATTTTTGAAAAATAAGTATCAAGATGGTTAGTAGTTAATTAAAAGGGGGATCTTTATGTATGTAAATGAGATAAGTGTACATAAATAATTTAAATTAGATTCTACATCACCAAACATCAAAAAAATACGCCGTAGCACATATAAACTGGATATTTCATTACCAACCGGGTTCGACTCCCCCAGCAGCGAAAAATTACATTTATATTCAAAGATTATTCACTTTTTATTGTAATTAATTTCTTTGGTGTCTTTATACTTAAAAATCGTTTGTCATTCTCCCAAAGTAATGGCAAGACAAATATTCGAATCAATTAGGAGA
>BRYF01000016.1:9941483-9946483 GCA_030159135.1 Actinidia polygama | reverse complement strand
ATTACCAATCGTTTTCGACTCCCGGCAGCGAAAAATTACTTTTTATATTCAAAGATTATTTACTTTTTATTGTAATTTATTTTTTGTGTGTGTCTTTATTCTTAGTCATTCACCCAAAGTAATGGCAAGAAAAATATTCGATTTAATTAGAAGAATTAATTTTGTAAAATATTTTAAAATTTGTTTCGAGTATAAAACTACTTATTGTCAATTGAAAAAAATAAGAATTTATGTGCTCCAGTATCTCAGAAAATAATTTAAAAAATTAATTTGGATATAATAATATTCACCATTTTTCATATTTATAACATTTTCTCTAAAATTTCTTTTTAAAAAAAAACTTGAAGAAATCTTAAATCAAACATAATTTTGAAAAATAAGTATCAAGATGGATACTAGTTAATTAAAGATGGGATCTTTGTGCATGTAAATGAGATAAGTGTACATAAATGATTTAAATTAGATTCTACATCACCAAATATCAAAAAAATCCGTTGTAGCACATATAAACTGGATATGTCCTTACCAACCGGGTTCGACTCCCGGCAGCGGAAAATTACTTTTTATATTTAAAGATTTTTACTTTTCATTGTAATTTATTTTTTTGTGTCTTTATTCTTAGTCATTCACCCAAAGTAATGGCAAGAAAAATATTCGATTCAATTAGGAGAATTAATTTTAAAAAATATTTTAAAATTTGTTTTGAGTATAAAACTACTTATTGTCAATTGAAAAAAATAAACCCCAATATCTCAGAAAATAATTTAAAAAATTAATTTGGATATAAGAATATTCACCATTTTTTATATTTATAATATTTTCTCTAAAATTTCTTTTTAAAAAAAAACTTGAAGAAATCTTAAATCAAACATATTTTTGAAAAATACGTATCGAGATTCATACTAATTAATTAATGAGGGGGATCTTTGTGCATGTAAATGAGATAAGTGTACATAAATGATTTAAATTAGATTCTACTTCACCAAACATCAAAAAAATCCGCTGTGGCACATATAAACTGAATTTTTCATTACCAACCGGGTTCGACTCCCGGCAGCGGAAAATTACTTTTTATATTCAAAGATTTTTACTTTTCATTGTAATTTATTTTTTTGTGTCTCTATTCTTAGTCATTCACCCAAAGTAATGGCAAGAAAAATATTCCAATGAATTAGGAGAATTAATTTTGAAAAGTATTTTAAAATTTGTTTCGAGTATAAAACTACTTATTGTCAATTGAAAAAATTAAGAATTTATTTCTCCCAATATCTCAGAAAATAATTAAAAAATTAATTTGGATATAAGAATATTCACCATTTTTAATATTTATAATATTTTCTCTAAAATTTCTTTTAAAAAAAAAACTTGAAAAAATCTTAAATCAAACATATTTTTGAAAAATACGTATCGAGATTCATACTAATTAATTAATAAGGGGATCTTTGTGCATGTAAATGAGATAAGTGTACATAAATGATTTAAATTAGATTCTACATCACCAAACATCAAAAAAATCCGTTGTAGCACATATAAACTGGATATGTCGTTACCAACCGGGTTCGACTCCCGGCAGCGGAAAATTACTTTTTATATTCAAAGATTTTTACTTTTTATTGTAATTTATTTTTTGTGTGTGTCTTTATTCTTAGTCATTCACCCAAAGTAATGGCAAGAAAAATATTCGATTTAATTAGAAGAATTAATTTTGTAAAATATTTTAAAATTTGTTTCGAGTATAAAACTACTTATTGTCAATTGAAAAAAATAAGAATTTATGTGCTCCAGTATCTCAGAAAATAATTTAAAAAATTAATTTGGATATAATAATATTCACCATTTTTCATATTTATAACATTTTCTCTAAAATTTCTTTTTAAAAAAAAACTTGAAGAAATCTTAAATCAAACATAATTTTGAAAAATAAGTATCAAGATTCATACTAATTAATTAATGAGGGGATCTTTGTGCATGTAAATGAGATAAGTGTACATAAATGATTTAAATTAGATTCTACATCACCAAACATCAAAAAAATCCGTTGTAGCACATATAAACTGGATATGTCCTTACAAAACGGGTTCGACTACCGGCAGCGGAAAATTACTTTTTATATTCAAAGATTATTTACTTTTTATTGTAATTTATTTTTTTTGTGTGTCTTTATTCTTAGTCATTCACCCAAAGTAACGGCAAGAAAAATATTCGGTTCAATTAGGAGAATTAATTTTGAAAAATATTTTAAAATTTGTTTCGAATATAAAACTACTTATTGTCAATTGAAAAAATTAAGAATTTATTTCTCCCAATATCTTAGAAAATAATTAAAAAATTAATTTGGATATAAGAATATTCACCATTTTTAATATTTATAATATTTTCTCTAAAATTTCTTTTAAAAAAAAAACTTGACAAAATCTTAAATCAAACATATTTTTGAAAAATACGTATCGAGATTCATACTAATTAATTAATAAGGGGATCTTTGTGCATGTAAATGAGATAAGTGTACATAAATGATTTAAATTAGATTCTACATCACCAAACATCAAAAAAATCCGTTGTAGCACATATAAACTGGATATGTCGTTACCAACCGGGCTCGACTCCCGGCAGCGGAAAATTACCTTTTATATTCAAAGATTATTTACTTTTTATTGTAATTTATTTTTTTTTGTGTCTTTATTCTTAGTCATTCACCCAAAGTAATGGCAAGAAAAATATTCGATTCAATTAGGAGAATTAATTTTGTAAAATATTTTAAAATTTGTTTCGAGTATAAAACTACTTATTGTCAATTGAAAAAAATAAGAATTTATTTCTCCCAATATCTCAGAAAATAATTTAAAAAATTAATTTGGATATAAGAATATTCACCATTTTTCATATTTATAATATTTTCTCTAAAATTTCTTTTAAAAAAAAAACTTGAAAAAATCTTAAATCAAACATATTTTTGAAAAATAAGTATCAAGATTCATACTAATTAATTAATGAGGGGATCTTTGTGCATGTAAATGAGATAAGTGTACATAAATGATTTAAATTAGATTCTACATCACCAAACATCAAAAAAATCCGTTGTAGCACATATAAACTGGATATGTCCTTACAAAACGGGTTCGACTACCGGCAGCGGAAAATTACTTTTTATATTCAAAGATTATTTACTTTTTATTGTAATTTATTTTTTTTTTGTGTCTTTATTCTTAGTCATTCACCCAAAGTAACGGCAAGAAAAATATTCGGTTCAATTAGGAGAATTAATTTTGAAAAATATTTTAAAATTTGTTTCGAGTATAAAACTACTTATTGTCAATTGAAAAAAAATAAGAATTTATTTCTCCCAATATCTCAAAAAATAATTTAAAAAATTAATTTGGATATAAGAATATTCACCATTTTTCATATTTATAATATTTTCTCTAAAATTTCTTTTAAAAAAAAAACTTGAAAAAATCTTAAATCAAACATATTTTTGAAAAATAAGTATCAAGATTCATACTAATTAATTAATGAGGGGATCTTTGTGCATGTAAATGAGATAAGTGTACATAAATGATTTAAATTAGATTCTACATCACCAAACATCAAAAAAATCCGTTGTAGCACATATAAACTGGATATGTAATTACCAACCGGGTTCGACTCCCGGCAGCGAAAAATTACTTTTTATATTTAAAGATTATTTACTTTTTATTGTAATTTATTTTTTTTGTTTGTCTTTATTCTTAGTCATTCACCCAAAGTAATGGCAAGAAAAATATTCGATTCAATTAGGAGAATTAATTTTGAAAAATATTTTAAAATTTGTTTCGAGTATAAAACTACTTATTGTCAATTGAAAAAATTAAGAATTTATGTGCTCCAGTATCTCAGAAAATAATTTAAAAAATTCATTTGGATATAAGAATATTCACCAATTTTCATATTTATAACATTTTCTCTAAAATTTCTTTTAAAAAAAAAAACTTGAAGAAATCTTAAATCAAACATATTTTTGAAAAATAAGTATCAAGATTCATACTAATTAATTAATGAGGGGATCTTTGTGCATGTAAATGAGATAAGTGTACATAAATGATTTAAATTAGATTCTACATCACCAAACATCAAAAAAATCCGTTGTAGCACATATAAACTGGATATGTCCTTACAAAACGGGTTCGACTCCCGGCAGCGGAAAATTACTTTTTATTGTAATTTATTTTTTTTTTGTGTCTTTATTCTTAGTCATTCACCCAAAGTAACGGCAAGAAAAATATTCGGTTCAATTAGGAGAATTAATTTTGAAAAATATTTTAAAATTTGTTTCGAGTATAAAACTACTTATTGTCAATTGAAAAAAATAAGAATTTATTTCTCCCAATATCTCAGAAAATAATTTAAAAAATTAATTTGGATATAAGAATATTCACCATTTTTCATATTTATAATATTTTCTCTAAAATTTCTTTTAAAAAAAAAACTTGAAAAAATCTTAAATCAAACATATTTTTGAAAAATAAGTATCAAGATTCATACTAATTAATTAATGAGGGGATCTTTGTGCATGTAAATGAGATAAGTGTACATAAATGATTTAAATTAGATTCTACATCACCAAACATCAAAAAAATCCGTTGTAGCACATATAAACTGGATATGTCCTTACAAAACGGGTTCGACTACCGGCAGCGGAAAATTACTTTTTATATTCAAAGATTATTTACTTTTTATTGTAATTTATTTTTTTTGTGTGTCTTTATTCTTAGTCATTCACCCAAAGTAACGGCAAGAAAAATATTCGGTTCAATTAGGAGAATTAATTTTGAAAAATATTTTAAAATTTGTTTCGAGTATAAAACTAGTTATTGTCAATTGAAAAAAATAAGAATTTATTTCTCCCAATATCTCAGAAAATAATTTAAAAAATTAATTTGGATATAAGAATATTCACCATTTTTCAAATTTATAACATTTTCTCTAAAATTTCTTTTTAAAAAAAAACTTGAAGAAATCTT
>BRYF01000016.1:9918983-9928983 GCA_030159135.1 Actinidia polygama | reverse complement strand
TCCCGGCAGCGGAAAATTACTTTTTATATTCAAAGATTTTTACTTTTCATTGTAATTTATTTTTTTGTGTCTTTATTCTTAGTCATTCACCCAAAGTAATGGCAAGAAAAATATTCCAATGAATTAGGAGAATTAATTTTGAAAAATATTTTAAAATTTGTTTCGAGTATAAAACTACTTATTGTCAATTGAAAAAAATAAGAATTTATTTCCCCCAATATCTCAGAAAATAATTTAAAAAATTAATTTGGATATAAGAATATTCACCATTTTTCATATTTATAACATTTTCTCTAAAATTTCTTTTTAAAAAAAAAACTTGAAGAAATCTTAAATCAAACATATTTTTGAAAAATAAGTATCAAGATGGATACTAGTTAATTAAAGATGGGATCTTTGTTCATGTAATTGAGATAAGTGTACATAAATTATTTAAATTAGATCCTACATCACTAAACATCAAAAAAATCCGTTGTAGCACATATAAACTGGATCTGTCATTACCAACCGGGTTCGACTCCCGGCAGCGGAAAATTAGTTTTTATATTCAAAGATTTTTACTTTTCATTGTAATTTTTTTTTGTGTGTCTTTATTCTTAGTCATTCACCCAAAGTAATGGCAAGAAAAATATTCCATTGAATTAGGAGAATTAATTTTGAAAAATATTTTAAAATTTGTTTTGAGTATAAAACTACTTATTCTCAATTGAAAAAAATAAGAATTTATTTCTCCCAATATCTCAGAAAATAATTTAAAAAATTAATTTGGATATAAGAATATTCACCATTTTTCATATTTATAACATTTTCTCTAAAATTTCTTTTTAAAAAAAAAACTTGAAGAAATCTTAAATCAAACATATTTTTGAAAAATAAGTATCAAGATTCATACTAATTAATTAATGAGGGGATCTTTGTGCATGTAAATGAGATAAGTGTACATAAATTATTTAAATTAGATCCTACATCACTAAACATCAAAAAAATCCGTTGTAGCACAAATAAACTGGATATGTCCTTACCAACCGAGTTCAACTCCCGGCAGCGGAAAATTAGTTTTAATATTCAAAGATTTTTACTTTTCATTGTAATTTTTTTTTGTGTGTCTTTATTCTTAGTCATTCACCCAAAGTAATGGCAAGAAAAATATTCCATTGAATTAGGAGAATTAATTTTGAAAAATATTTTAAAATTTGTTTTGAGTATAAAACTACTTAATGTCAATTGAAAAAAATAAGAATTTATTTCTCCCAATATCTCAGAAAATAATTTAAAAAATTAATTTGGATATAATAATATTCACCATTTTTAATATTTATAATATTTTCTCTAAAATTTCTTTTAAAAATAAAAACTTGAAGAAATCTTAAATCAAACATATTTTTGAAAAATAAGTATCAAGATTCATACTAATTAATTAATGAGGGGATCTTTGTGCATGTAAATGAGATAAGTGTCCATAAATTATTTAAATTAGATCCTACATCACTAAACATCAAAAAAATCCGTTGTAGCACATATAAACTGGATCTGTCATTACCAACCGGGTTCGACTCCCGGCAGCGGAAAATTAGTTTTTATATTCAAAGATTTTTACTTTTCATTGTAATTTTTTTTTGTGTGTCTTTATTCTTAGTCATTCACCCAAAGTAATGGCAAGAAAAATATTCCATTGAATTAGGAGAATTAATTTTGAAAAATATTTTAAAATTTGTTTTGAGTATAAAACTACTTATTCTCAATTGAAAAAAATAAGAATTTATTTCTCCCAATATCTCAGAAAATAATTTAAAAAATTAATTTGGATATAAGAATATTCACCATTTTTCATATTTATAATATTTTCTCTAAAATTTCTTTTAAAAAAAAAACTTGAAGAAATCTTAAATCAAACATATTTTTGAAAAATAAGTATCAAGATGGATACTAGTTAATTAAAGATGGGATCTTTGTGCATGTAATTGAGAGAAGTGTCCATAAATTATTTAAATTAGATCCTACATCACTAAACATCAAAAAAATCCGTTGTAGCACAAATAAACTGGATATGTCCTTACCAACCGAGTTCGACTCCTGGCAGCGGAAAATTTGTTTTTATATTCAAAGATTTTTACTTTTCATTGTAATTTTTTTTTGTGTGTGTTTATTCTTCGTCATTCACCCAAAGTAATGGAAGGAAAAATATTCCATTGAATTAGGAGAATTAATTTTGAAAAATATTTTAAAATTTGTTTTGAGTATAAAACTACTTATTCTCAATTGAAAAAAATAAGAATTTATTTCTCCCAATATCTCAGAAAATAATTTAAAAAATTAATTTGGATATAAGAATATTCACCATTTTTCATATTTATAACATTTTCTCTAAAATTTCTTTTTAAAAAAAAAACTTGAAGAAATCTTAAATCAAACATATTTTTTAAAAATAAGTATCAAGATTCATACTAATTAATTAATGAGGGGATCTTTGTGCATGTAAATGAGATAAGTGTACATAAATTATTTAAATTAGATCCTACATCACTAAACATCAAAAAAATCCGTTGTAGCACAAATAAACTGGATATGTCCTTACCAACCGAGTTCGACTCCCGGCAGCGGAAAATTAGTTTTAATATTCAAAGATTTTTACTTTTCATTGTAATTTTTTTTTTGTGTCTTTATTCTTAGTCATTCACCCAAAGTAATGGCAAGAAAAATATTCCATTGAATTAGGAGAATTAATTTTGAAAAATATTTTAAAATTTGTTTTGAGTATAAAACTACTTATTGTCAATTGAAAAAAATAAGAATTTATTTCTCCCAATATCTCAGAAAATAATTTAAAAAATTAATTTGGATATAATAATATTCACCATTTTTAATATTTATAATATTTTCTCTAAAATTTCTTTTAAAAATAAAAACTTGAAGAAATCTTAAATCAAACATATTTTTGAAAAATAAGTATCAAGATTCATACTAATTAATTAATGAGGGGATCTTTGTGCATGTAAATGAGATAAGTGTCCATAAATTATTTCAATTAGATCCTACATCACTAAACATCAAAAAAATCCGTTGTAGCACATATAAACTGGATATGTCATTACCAACCGGGTTCCACTCCCGGCAGCGGAAAATTATTTTTTATATTCAAAAATTTTTACTTTTCATTGTAATTTATTTTTTTATGTCTTTATTCTTAGTCATTCACCCAAACTAATGGCAAAAAAAATATTCCATTGAATTAGGAGAATTAATTTTGAAAAATATTTTAAAATTTGTTTTGAGTATAAAACTACTTATTGTCAATTGAAAAAAATAAGAATTTATTTCCCCCAATATCTCAGAAAATAATTTAAAAAATTAATTTGGATATAAGAATATTCACCATTTTTCATATTTATAACATTTTCTCTAAAATTTCTTTTTAAAAAAAAAACTTGAAGAAATCTTAAATCAAACATATTTTTGAAAAATAAGTATCAAGATGGATACTAGTTAATTAAAGATGGGATCTTTGTTCATGTAATTGAGATAAGTGTACATAAATTATTTAAATTAGATCCTACATCACTAAACATCAAAAAAATCCGTTGTAGCACATATAAACTGGATCTGTCATTACCAACCGGGTTCGACTCCCGGCAGCGGAAAATTAGTTTTTATATTCAAAGATTTTTACTTTTCATTGTAATTTTTTTTTGTGTGTCTTTATTCTTAGTCATTCACCCAAAGTAATGGCAAGAAAAATATTCCATTGAATTAGGAGAATTAATTTTGAAAAATATTTTAAAATTTGTTTTGAGTATAAAACTACTTATTCTCAATTGAAAAAAATAAGAATTTATTTCTCCCAATATCTCAGAAAATAATTTAAAAAATTAATTTGGATATAAGAATATTCACCATTTTTCATATTTATAATATTTTCTCTAAAATTTCTTTTAAAAAAAAAACTTGAAGAAATCTTAAATCAAACATATTTTTGAAAAATAAGTATCAAGATGGATACTAGTTAATTAAAGATGGGATCTTTGTGCATGTAATTGAGAGAAGTGTCCATAAATTATTTAAATTAGATCCTACATCACTAAACATCAAAAAAATCCGTTGTAGCACAAATAAACTGGATATGTCCTTACCAACCGAGTTCGACTCCTGGCAGCGGAAAATTTGTTTTTATATTCAAAGATTTTTACTTTTCATTGTAATTTTTTTTTGTGTGTGTTTATTCTTCGTCATTCACCCAAAGTAATGGAAGGAAAAATATTCCATTGAATTAGGAGAATTAATTTTGAAAAATATTTTAAAATTTGTTTTGAGTATAAAACTACTTATTCTCAATTGAAAAAAATAAGAATTTATTTCTCCCAATATCTCAGAAAATAATTTAAAAAATTAATTTGGATATAAGAATATTCACCATTTTTCATATTTATAACATTTTCTCTAAAATTTCTTTTTAAAAAAAAAACTTGAAGAAATCTTAAATCAAACATATTTTTGAAAAATAAGTATCAAGATTCATACTAATTAATTAATGAGGGGATCTTTGTGCATGTAAATGAGATAAGTGTACATAAATTATTTAAATTAGATCCTACATCACTAAACATCAAAAAAATCCGTTGTAGCACAAATAAACTGGATATGTCCTTACCAACCGAGTTCGACTCCCGGCAGCGGAAAATTAGTTTTAATATTCAAAGATTTTTACTTTTCATTGTAATTTTTTTTTGTGTGTCTTTATTCTTAGTCATTCACCCAAAGTAATGGCAAGAAAAATATTCCATTGAATTAGGAGAATTAATTTTGAAAAATATTTTAAAATTTGTTTTGAGTATAAAACTACTTATTGTCAATTGAAAAAAATAAGAATTTATTTCTCCCAATATCTCAGAAAATAATTTAAAAAATTAATTTGGATATAATAATATTCACCATTTTTAATATTTATAATATTTTCTCTAAAATTTCTTTTAAAAATAAAAACTTGAAGAAATCTTAAATCAAACATATTTTTGAAAAATAAGTATCAAGATTCATACTAATTAATTAATGAGGGGATCTTTGTGCATGTAAATGAGATAAGTGTCCATAAATTATTTCAATTAGATCCTACATCACTAAACATCAAAAAAATCCGTTGTAGCACATATAAACTGGATATGTCATTACCAACCGGGTTCCACTCCCGGCAGCGGAAAATTATTTTTTATATTCAAAAATTTTTACTTTTCATTGTAATTTATTTTTTTATGTCTTTATTCTTAGTCATTCACCCAAACTAATGGCAAAAAAAATATTCCATTGAATTAGGAGAATTAATTTTGAAAAATATTTTAAAATTTGTTTTGAGTATAAAACTACTTATTGTCAATTGAAAAAAATAAGAATTTATTTCCCCCAATATCTCAGAAAATAATTTAAAAAATTAATTTGGATATAAGAATATTCACCATTTTTCATATTTATAACATTTTCTCTAAAATTTCTTTTTAAAAAAAAAACTTGAAGAAATCTTAAATCAAACATATTTTTGAAAAATAAGTATCAAGATGGATACTAGTTAATTAAAGATGGGATCTTTGTTCATGTAATTGAGATAAGTGTACATAAATTATTTAAATTAGATCCTACATCACTAAACATCAAAAAAATCCGTTGTAGCACATATAAACTGGATCTGTCATTACCAACCGGGTTCGACTCTCGGCAGCGGAAAATTAGTTTTTATATTCAAAGATTTTTACTTTTCATTGTAATTTTTTTTTGTGTGTCTTTATTCTTAGTCATTCACCCAAAGTAATGGCAAGAAAAATATTCCATTGAATTAGGAGAATTAATTTTGAAAAATATTTTAAAATTTGTTTTGAGTATAAAACTACTTATTCTCAATTGAAAAAAATAAGAATTTATTTCTCCCAATATCTCAGAAAATAATTTAAAAAATTAATTTGGATATAAGAATATTCACCATTTTTCATATTTATAATATTTTCTCTAAAATTTCTTTTAAAAAAAAAACTTGAAGAAATCTTAAATCAAACATATTTTTGAAAAATAAGTATCAAGATGGATACTAGTTAATTAAAGATGGGATCTTTGTGCATGTAATTGAGAGAAGTGTCCATAAATTATTTAAATTAGATCCTACATCACTAAACATCAAAAAAATCCGTTGTAGCACAAATAAACTGGATATGTCCTTACCAACCGAGTTCGACTCCTGGCAGCGGAAAATTTGTTTTTATATTCAAAGATTTTTACTTTTCATTGTAATTTTTTTTTGTGTGTGTTTATTCTTCGTCATTCACCCAAAGTAATGGAAGGAAAAATATTCCATTGAATTAGGAGAATTAATTTTGAAAAATATTTTAAAATTTGTTTTGAGTATAAAACTACTTATTCTCAATTGAAAAAAATAAGAATTTATTTCTCCCAATATCTCAGAAAATAATTTAAAAAATTAATTTGGATATAAGAATATTCACCATTTTTCATATTTATAACATTTTCTCTAAAATTTCTTTTTAAAAAAAAAACTTGAAGAAATCTTAAATCAAACATATTTTTGAAAAATAAGTATCAAGATTCATACTAATTAATTAATGAGGGGATCTTTGTGCATGTAAATGAGATAAGTGTACATAAATTATTTAAATTAGATCCTACATCACTAAACATCAAAAAAATCCGTTGTAGCACAAATAAACTGGATATGTCCTTACCAACCGAGTTCGACTCCCGGCAGCGGAAAATTAGTTTTAATATTCAAAGATTTTTACTTTTCATTGTAATTTTTTTTTGTGTGTCTTTATTCTTAGTCATTCACCCAAAGTAATGGCAAGAAAAATATTCCATTGAATTAGGAGAATTAATTTTGAAAAATATTTTAAAATTTGTTTTGAGTATAAAACTACTTATTGTCAATTGAAAAAAATAAGAATTTATTTCTCCCAATATCTCAGAAAATAATTTAAAAAATTAATTTGGATATAATAATATTCACCATTTTTAATATTTATAATATTTTCTCTAAAATTTCTTTTAAAAATAAAAACTTGAAGAAATCTTAAATCAAACATATTTTTGAAAAATAAGTATCAAGATTCATACTAATTAATTAATGAGGGGATCTTTGTGCATGTAAATGAGATAAGTGTCCATAAATTATTTCAATTAGATCCTACATCACTAAACATCAAAAAAATCCGTTGTAGCACATATAAACTGGATATGTCATTACCAACCGGGTTCCACTCCCGGCAGCGGAAAATTATTTTTTATATTCAAAAATTTTTACTTTTCATTGTAATTTATTTTTTTATGTCTTTATTCTTAGTCATTCACCCAAACTAATGGCAAAAAAAATATTCCATTGAATTAGGAGAATTAATTTTGAAAAATATTTTAAAATTTGTTTTGAGTATAAAACTACTTATTGTCAATTGAAAAAAATAAGAATTTATTTCCCCCAATATCTCAGAAAATAATTTAAAAAATTAATTTGGATATAAGAATATTCACCATTTTTCATATTTATAACATTTTCTCTAAAATTTCTTTTTAAAAAAAAAACTTGAAGAAATCTTAAATCAAACATATTTTTGAAAAATAAGTATCAAGATGGATACTAGTTAATTAAAGATGGGATCTTTGTTCATGTAATTGAGATAAGTGTACATAAATTATTTAAATTAGATCCTACATCACTAAACATCAAAAAAATCCGTTGTAGCACATATAAACTGGATCTGTCATTACCAACCGGGTTCGACTCTCGGCAGCGGAAAATTAGTTTTTATATTCAAAGATTTTTACTTTTCATTGTAATTTTTTTTTGTGTGTCTTTATTCTTAGTCATTCACCCAAAGTAATGGCAAGAAAAATATTCCATTGAATTAGGAGAATTAATTTTGAAAAATATTTTAAAATTTGTTTTGAGTATAAAACTACTTATTCTCAATTGAAAAAAATAAGAATTTATTTCTCCCAATATCTCAGAAAATAATTTAAAAAATTAATTTGGATATAAGAATATTCACCATTTTTCATATTTATAATATTTTCTCTAAAATTTCTTTTAAAAAAAAAACTTGAAGAAATCTTAAATCAAACATATTTTTGAAAAATAAGTATCAAGATGGATACTAGTTAATTAAAGATGGGATCTTTGTGCATGTAATTGAGAGAAGTGTCCATAAATTATTTAAATTAGATCCTACATCACTAAACATCAAAAAAATCCGTTGTAGCACAAATAAACTGGATATGTCCTTACCAACCGAGTTCGACTCCTGGCAGCGGAAAATTTGTTTTTATATTCAAAGATTTTTACTTTTCATTGTAGTTTTTTTTTGTGTGTGTTTATTCTTCGTCATTCACCCAAAGTAATGGAAGGAAAAATATTCCATTGAATTAGGAGAATTAATTTTGAAAAATATTTTAAAATTTGTTTTGAGTATAAAACTACTTATTCTCAATTGAAAAAAATAAGAATTTATTTCTCCCAATATCTCAGAAAATAATTTAAAAAATTAATTTGGATATAAGAATATTCACCATTTTTCATATTTATAACATTTTCTCTAAAATTTCTTTTTAAAAAACTTGAAGAAATCTTAAATCAAACATATTTTTGAAAAATAAGTATCAAGATTCATACTAATTAATTAATGAGGGGATCTTTGTGCATGTAAATGAGATAAGTGTACATAAATTATTTAAATTAGATCCTACATCACTAAACATCAAAAAAATCCGTTGTAGCACAAATAAACTGGATATGTCATTACCAACCGAGTTCGACTCCCGGCAGCGGAAAATTAGTTTTAATATTCAAAGATTTTTACTTTTCATTGTAATTTTTTTTTGTGTGTCTTTATTCTTAGTCATTCACCCAAAGTAATGGCAAGAAAAATATTCCATTGAATTAGGAGAATTAATTTTGAAAAATATTTTAAAATTTGTTTTGAGTATAAAACTACTTATTGTCAATTGAAAAAAATAAGAATTTATTTCTCCCAATATCTCAGAAAATAATTTAAAAAATTAATTTGGATATAATAATATTCACCATTTTTAATATTTATAATATTTTCTCTAAAATTTCTTTTAAAAATAAAAACTTGAAGAAATCTTAAATCAAACATATTTTTGAAAAATAAGTATCAAGATTCATACTAATTAATTAATGAGGGGATCTTTGTGCATGTAAATGAGATAAGTGTCCATAAATTATTTAAATTAGATCCTACATCACTAAACATCAAAAAAATCCGTTGTAGCACATATAAACTGGATATGTCATTACCAACCGGGTTCCACTCCCGGCAGCGGAAAATTATTTTTTATATTCAAAAACTTTTACTTTTCATTGTAATTTATTTTTTTATGTCTTTATTCTTAGTCATTCACCCAAACTAATGGCAAAAAAAATATTCCATTGAATTAGGAGAATTAATTTTGAAAAATATTTTAAAATTTGTTTTGAGTATAAAACTACTTATTGTCAATTGAAAAAAATAAGAATTTATTTCCCCCAATATCTCAGAAAATAATTTAAAAAATTAATTTGGATATAAGAATATTCACCATTTTTCATATTTATAACATTTTCTCTAAAATTTCTTTTTAAAAAAAAAACTTGAAGAAATCTTAAATCAAACATATTTTTGAAAAATAAGTATCAAGATGGATACTAGTTAATTAAAGATGGGATCTTTGTTCATGTAATTGAGATAAGTGTACATAAATTATTTAAATTAGATCCTACATCACTAAACATCAAAAAAATCCGTTGTAGCACATATAAACTGGATCTGTCATTACCAACCGGGTTCGACTCCCGGCAGCGGAAAATTAGTTTTTATATTCAAAGATTTTTACTTTTCATTGTAATTTTTTTTTGTGTGTCTTTATTCTTAGTCATTCACCCAAAGTAATGGCAAGAAAAATATTCCATTGAATTAGGAGAATTAATTTTGAAAAATATTTTAAAATTTGTTTTGAG
>BRYF01000016.1:9883983-9891483 GCA_030159135.1 Actinidia polygama | reverse complement strand
ATAAGTATCAAGATTCATACTAATTAATTAATGAGGGGATCTTTGTGCATGTAAATGAGATAAGTGTACATAAATTATTTAAATTAGATCCTACATCACTAAACATCAAAAAAATCCGTCGTAGCACATATAAACTGGATATGTCATTACCAACCGGGTTCGCCTCCCGGCAGCGGAAAATTAGTTTTTATATTCAAAGATTTTTACTTTTCATTGTAATTTATTTTTTTGTGTCTTTATTCTTAGTCATTCACCCAAAGTAATGGCAAGAAAAATATTCCATTGAATTAGGAGAATTAATTTTGAAAAATATTTTAAAATTTGTTTTGAGTATAAAACTACTTATTCTCAATTGAAAAAAATAAGAATTTATTTCTCCCAATATCTCAGAAAATAATTTAAAAAATTAATTTGGATATAAGAATATTCACCATTTTTCATATTTATAACATTTTCTCTAAAATTTCTTTTTAAAAAAAAAACTTGAAGAAATCTTAAATCAAACATATTTTTGAAAAATAAGTATCGAGATGGATACTAGTTAATTAAAGATGGGATCTTTGTGCATGTAATTGAGAGAAGTGTACATAAATTATTTAAATTAGATCCTACATCACTAAACATCAAAAAAATCCGTTGTAGCACAAATAAACTGGACATGTCCTTACCAACCGAGTTCGACTCTCGGCAGCGGAAAATTAGTTTTTATATTCAAAGATTTTTACTTTTCATTGTAATTTTTTTGTGTGTGTGTCTTTATTCTTAGTCATTCACCCAAAGTAATGGCAAGAAAAATATTCCATTGAATTAGGAGAATTAATTTTGAAAAATATTTTAAAATTTGTTTTGATTATAAAACTACTTATTGTCAATTGAAAAAAATAAGAATTTATTTCCCCCAATATCTCAGAAAATAATTTAAAAAATTAATTTGGATATAAGAATATTCACCATTTTTCATATTTATAACATTTTCTCTAAAATTTCTTTTTAAAAAAAAAACTTGAAGAAATCTTAAATCAAACATATTTTTAAAAAATAAGTATCATGATGGATACTAGTTAATTAAAGATGGGATCTTTGTGCATGTAATTGAGAGAAGTGTACATAAATTATTTAAATTAGATCCTACATCACTAAACATCAAAAAAATCCGTTGTAGCACAAATAAACTGGACATGTCCTTACCAACCGAGTTCGACTCTCGGCAGCGGAAAATTAGTTTTTATATTCAAAGATTTTTACTTTTCATTGTAATTTTTTTGTGTGTGTGTCTTTATTCTTAGTCATTCACCCAAAGTAATGGCAAGAAAAATATTCCATTGAATTAGGAGAATTAATTTTGAAAAATATTTTAAAATTTGTTTTGAGTATAAAACTACTTATTGTCAATTGAAAAAAATAAGAATTTATTTCGCCCAATATCTCAGAAAATAATTTAAAAAATTAATTTGGATATAAGAATATTCACCATTTTTCATATTTATAACATTTTCTCTAAAATTTCTTTTTAAAAAAAAAACTTGAAGAAATCTTAAATCAAACATATTTTTAAAAAATAAGTATCAAGATGGATACTAGTTAATTAAAGATGGGATCTTTGTGCATGTAATTGAGAGAAGTGTACATAAATTATTTAAATTAGATCCTACATCACTAAACATCAAAAAAATCCGTTGTAGCACAAATAAACTGGACATGTCCTTACCAACCGAGTTCGACTCTCGGCAGCGGAAAATTAGTTTTTATATTCAAAGATTTTTACTTTTCATTGTAATTTTTTTTTGTGTGTGTCTTTATTCTTAGTCATTCACCCAAAGTAATGGCAAGAAAAATATTCCATTGAATTAGGAGAATTAATTTTGAAAAATATTTTAAAATTTGTTTTGAGTATAAAACTACTTATTGTCAATTGAAAAAAATAAGAATTTATTTCCCCCAATATCTCAGAAAATAATTTAAAAAATTAATTTGGATATAAGAATATTCACCATTTTTCATATTTATAACATTTTCTCTAAAATTTCTTTTTAAAAAAAAAACTTGAAGAAATCTTAAATCAAACATATTTTTAAAAAATAAGTATCAAGATGGATACTAGTTAATTAAAGATGGGATCTTTGTGCATGTAATTGAGAGAAGTGTACATAAATTATTTAAATTAGATCCTACATCACTAAACATCAAAAAAATCCGTTGTAGCACAAATAAACTGGACATGTCCTTACCAACCGAGTTCGACTCTCGGCAGCGGAAAATTAGTTTTTATATTCAAAGATTTTTACTTTTCATTGTAATTTTTTTGTGTGTGTGTCTTTATTCTTAGTCATTCACCCAAAGTAATGGCAAGAAAAATATTCCATTGAATTAGGAGAATTAATTTTGAAAAATATTTTAAAATTTGTTTTGAGTATAAAACTACTTATTGTCAATTGAAAAAAATAAGAATTTATTTCCCCCAATATCTCAGAAAATAATTTAAAAAATTAATTTGGATATAAGAATATTCACCATTTTTCATATTTATAACATTTTCTCTAAAATTTCTTTTTAAAAAAAAAACTTGAAGAAATCTTAAATCAAACATATTTTTAAAAAATAAGTATCAAGATGGATACTAGTTAATTAAAGATGGGATCTTTGTGCATGTAATTGAGAGAAGTGTACATAAATTATTTAAATTAGATCCTACATCACTAAACATCAAAAAAATCCGTTGTAGCACAAATAAACTGGACATGTCCTTACCAACCGAATTCAACTCTTGGCAGCGGAAAATTAGTTTTTATATTCAAAGATTTTTACTTTTCATTGTAATTTTTTTGTGTGTGTGTCTTTATTCTTAGTCATTCACCCAAAGTAATGGCAAGAAAAATATTCCATCGAATTAGGAGAATTAAATTTGAAAAATATTTTAAAATTTGTTTTGAGTATAAAACTACTTATTCTCAATTGAAAAAAATAAGAATTTATTTCTCCCAATATTTCAGAAAATAATTTAAAAAATTAATTTAGATATAAGAATATTCACCATTTTTCATATTTATAATATTTTCTCTAAAATTTCTTTTAAAGAAAAAAACTTGAAGAAATCTTAAATCAAACATATTTTTGAAAAATAAGTATCAAGATTCGTACTAATTAATTAATGAGGGGATCTTTGTGCATGTAAATGAGATAAGTGTACATAAATTATTTAAATTAGATCCTACATCACTAAACATCAAAAAAATCCGTCGTAGCACATATAAACTGGATATGTCATTACCAACCGGGTTCGACTCCCGGCAGCGAAAAATTATTTTTTATATTCAAAGATTTTTACTTTTCATTGTAATTTATTTTTGTGTGTCTTTATTCTTAGTCATTCACCCAAAGTAATTGCAAGAAAAATATTCCATTGAATTAGGAGAATTAATTTTGAAAAATATTTTAAAATTTGTTTTGAGTATAAAACTACTTATTCTCAATTGAAAAAAATAAGAATTTATTTCTCCCAATATCTCAGAAAATAATTTAAAAAATTAATTTGGATATAAGAATATTCACCATTTTTAATATTTTCTCTAAAATTTCTTTTAAAAAAAAAACTTGAAGAAATCATAAATCAAACATATTTTTGAAAAATAAGTATCAAGATTCATACTAATTAATTAATGAGGGGATCTTTGTGCATGTAAATGAGATAAGTGTACATAAATTATTTAAATTAGATCCTACATCACTAAACATCAAAAAAATCCGTTGTAGCACATATAAACTGGATATGTCATTACCAACCGGGTTCGACTCCCGACAGCGGAAAATTATTTTTTATATTCAAAGATTTTTACTTTTCATTGTAATTTATTTTTTTGTGTCTTTATTCTTAGTCATTCACCCAAAGTAATGGGAAAAAAAATATTCCATTGAATTAGGAGAATTAATTTTGAAAAATATTTTAAAATTTGTTTTGAGTATAAAACTACTTATTGTCAATTGAAAAAAATAAGAATTTATTTCCCCCAATATCTCAGAAAATAATTTAAAAAATTAATTTGGATATAAGAATATTCACCATTTTTCATATTTATAACATTTTCTCTAAAATTTCTTTTTAAAAAAAAAACTTGAAGAAATCTTAAATCAAACATATTTCTGAAAAATAAGTATCGAGATGGATACTAGTTAATTAAAGATGGGATCTTTGTGCATGTAATTGAGAGAAGTGTACATAAATTATTTAAATTAGATCCTACATCACTAAACATCAAAAAAATCCGTTGTAGCACAAATAAACTGGATATGTCCTTACCAACCGAGTTCGACTCCCGGCAACGGAAAATTAGTTTTTATATTCAAAGATTTTTACTTTTCATTGTAATTTATTTTTTTGTGTCTTTATTCTTAGTCATTCACCCAAAGTAATGGCAAGAAAAATATTCCATCGAATTAGGAGAATTAAATTTGAAAAATATTTTAAAATTTGTTTTGAGTATAAAACTACTTATTCTGAATTGAAAAAAATAAGAATTTATTTCTCCCAATATTTCAGAAAATAATTTAAAAAATTAATTTAGATATAAGAATATTCACCATTTTTCATATTTATAACATTTTCTCTAAAATTTCTTTTTAAAAAAAAAACTTGAAGAAATCTTAAATCAAACATATTTTTAAAAAATAAGTATCAAGATGGATACTAGTTAATTAAAGATGGGATCTTTGTGCATGTAATTGAGAGAAGTGTACATAAATTATTTAAATTAGATCCTACATCACTAAACATCAAAAAAATCCGTTGTAGCACAAATAAACTGGACATGTCCTTACCAACCGAGTTCGACTCTCGGCAGCGGAAAATTAGTTTTTATATTCAAAGATTTTTACTTTTCATTGTAATTTTTTTGTGTGTGTGTCTTTATTCTTAGTCATTCACCCAAAGTAATGGCAAGAAAAATATTCCATCGAATTAGGAGAATTAAATTTGAAAAATATTTTAAAATTTGTTTTGAGTATAAAACTACTTATTCTCAATTGAAAAAAATAAGAATTTATTTCTCCCAATATTTCAGAAAATAATTTAAAAAATTAATTTAGATATAAGAATATTCACCATTTTTCATATTTATAATATTTTCTCTAAAATTTATTTTAAAGAAAAAAACTTGAAGAAATCTTAAATCAAACATATTTTTGAAAAATAAGTATCAAGATTCATACTAATTAATTAATGAGGGGATCTTTGTGCATGTAAATGAGATAAGTGTACATAAATTATTTAAATTAGATCCTACATCACTAAACATCAAAAAAATCCGTCGTAGCACATATAAATTGGATATGTCATTACCAACCGGGTTCGACTCCCGGCAGCGAAAAATTAATTTTTATATTCAAAGATTTTTACTTTTCATTGTAATTTATTTTTGTGTGTCTTTATTCTTAGTCATTCACCCAAAGTAATTGCAAGAAAAATATTCCATTGAATTAGGAGAATTAATTTTGAAAAATATTTTAAAATTTGTTTTGAGTATAAAACTACTTATTCTCAATTGAAAAAAATAAGAATTTATTTCTCCCAATATCTCAGAAAATAATTTAAAAAATTAATTTGGATATAAGAATATTCACCATTTTTCATATTTATAATATTTTCTCTAAAATTTCTTTTAAAAAAAAACTTGAAGAAATCTTAATTTAAATATATTTTTGAAAAATAAGTATCAAGATTCAAACTAATTAATTAATGAGGGGATCTTTGTGCATGTAAATGAGATAAGTGTACATAAATTATTTAAATTAGATCCTACATCACTAAACATCAAAAAAATCCGTTGTAGCACATATAAACTGGATATGTTATTACCAACCGGGTTCGACTCCCGGCAGTGGAAAATTAGTTTTTATATTCAAAGATTTTTACTTTTCATTGTAATTTTTTTTTGTGTGTCTTTATTCTTAGTCATTCACCCAAAGTAATGGCAAGAAAAATATTCCATTGAATTAGGAGAATTAATTTTGAAAAATATTTTAAAATTTGTTGTGAGTACAAAACTACTTATTCTCAATTGAAAAAAATAAGAATTTATTTCTCATAATATCTCAGAAAATAATTTAAAAAATTAATTTGGATATAAGAATATTCACCATTTTCATATTTATAATATTTTCTCTAAAATTTCTTTTAAAAAAAAAACTTGAAGAAATCTTAAATCAAACATATTTTTGAAAAATAAGTATCAAGATTCATACTAATTAATTAATGAGGGGATCTTTGTGCATGTAAATGAGATAAGTGTACATAAATTATTTAAATTAGATCATACATCACTAAACATCAAAAAAATCCGTTGTAGCACATATAAACTGGATATGTCATTACCAACCGGGTTCGACTCCCGGCAGCGGAAAATTATTTTTTATATTCAAAGATTTTTCCTTTTCATTGTAATTTATTTTTTTGTGTCTTTATTCTTAGTCATTCACCCAAAGTAATGGCAAAAAAAATATTCCATTGAATTAGGAGAATTAATTTTGAAAAATATTTTAAAATTTGTTTTGAGTATAAAACTACTTATTGTCAATTGAAAAAAATAAGAATTTATTTCCCCCAATATCTCAGAAAATAATTTAAAAAATTAATTTGGATATAAGAATATTCACCATTTTTCATATTTATAAAATTTTCTCTAAAATTTCTTTTTAAAAAAAAACTTGAAGAAATCTTAAATCAAACATATTTTTGAAAAATAAGTATCAAGATGGATACTAGTTAATTAAAGATGGGATCTTTGTGCATGTAATTGAGAGAAGTGTACATAAATTATTTAAATTAGATCCTACATCACTAAACATCAAAAATATCCATTGTAGCACATATAAACTGGATATGTCCTTACCAACCGGGTTTGACTCCCGGCAGCGGAAAATTAGTTTTTATATTCAAAGATTTTTACTTTTCATTGTAATTTTTTTTTGTGTGTGTCTTTATTCTTAGTCATTCACCCAAAGTAATGGCAAGAAAAATATTCCATCGAATTAGGAGAATTAAATTTGAAAAATATTTTAAAATTTGTTTTGAGTATAAAACTACTTATTCTCAATTGAAAAAAATAAGAATTTATTTCTCCCAATATCTCAGAAAATAATTTAAAAAATTAATTTGGATATAAGAATATTCACCATTTTTCATATTTATAATATTTTCTCTAAAATTTCTTTTAAAAAAAAACTTGAAGAAATCTCAATTTAAATATATTTTTGAAAAATAAGTATCAAGATTCAAACTAATTAATTAATGAGGGGATCTTTGTGCATGTAAATGAGATAAGTGTACATAAATTATTTAAAATAGATCCTACATCACTAAACATCAAAAAAATCCGTTGTAGCACATATAAACTGGATATGTCATTACCAACCGGGTTCGACTCCCGGCAGTGGAAAATTAGTTTTTATATTCAAAGATTTTTACTTTTCATTGTAATTTTTTTTTGTGTGTCTTTATTCTTAGTCATT
>BRYF01000016.1:9863983-9868983 GCA_030159135.1 Actinidia polygama | reverse complement strand
TACATCATCAAACATCAAAAAAATCCGTTGTAGCACATATAAACTTGATATGTCATTACCAATCGTGTTCGACTCCCGGCAGCGGAAAATTATTTTTTATATTCAAAGATTTTTACTTTTCATTGTAATTTATTTTTTTGTGTCTTTATTCTTAGTCATTCACCCAAAGTAATGGCAAAAAAAATATTCCATTGAATTAGGAGAATTAATTTTGAAAAATATTTTAAAATTTGATTTGAGTATAAAACTACTTATTGTCAATTGAAAAAAATAAGAATTTATTTCCCCCAATATCTCAGAAAATAATTTAAAAAATTAATTTGGATATAAGAATATTCACCATTTTTCATATTTATAACATTTTCTCTAAAATTTCTTTTTAAAAAAACTTGAAGAAATCTTAAATCAAACATATTTTTGAAAAATAAGTATCAAGATGGATACTAGTTAATTAAAGAGGGGATCTTTGTGCATGTAATTGAGAGAAGTGTACATAAATTATTTAAATTAGATCTTACATCAGTAAACATCAAAAAAATCCGTTGTAGCACATATAAACTGGATATGTCCTTACCAACCGGGTTCGACTCCCGGCAGCGGAAAATTACTTTTTAATGTAATATATTTTTTTTGTATCTTTATTCTTAGTCATTCACCCAAAGTAATGGCAAGAAAAATATTCAATTCAATTAGGAGAATTAATTTTGAAAAATATTTTAAAATTTGTTTTGAGTATAAAACTACTTATTGTCAATTGAAAAAAATAAGAATTTATGTGCTCCAGTATCTAAGAAAATAATTTAAAAAATCAATTTGGATATAAGAATATTCACCATTTTTCATATTTATAAGATTTTCTCTAAAATTTCTTTTTAAAAAAAATTGAAGAAATCTTAAATCAAACATATTTTTGAAAAATAAGTATCAAGATGGATACTAGTTAATTTAAGAGGGGATCTTTGTGCATGTAAATCAGATAAGTGTACATAAATTATTTAAATTAGATCCTACATCACTAAACATCAAAAAAATCCATTGTAGCACATATAAACTGGATATGTCATTACCAACCGGGTTCGACTCCCGTCAGCGGAAAATTACTTTTTAATGTAAGTTTTTTTTGTGTCTTTTTCTTAGTCATTCACCCAAAGTAATGGCAAGAAAAATATTCGATTCAATTAGGAGAATTAATTTTGAAAAATATTTTAAAATTTGTTTTGAGTATAAAACTACTTATTGTCAATTGAAAAAAACAAGAATTTATGTGCTCCAGTATCTTAGAAAATAATTTAAAAAATTAATTTGGATATAAGAATATTCACCATTTTTCATATTTATAACATTTTCCCTAAAATTTCTTTTTAAGAAGAAATCTTAAATCAAACATATTTTTAAAAATAAGTATCAAGATGGATACTAGTTAATTTAAGAGGGGATCTTTGTGCATGTAAATGAGATAAGTGTACATAAATGATTTAAATTAGATTCTACATCACCAAACATAACAAAAATCCGTTGTAGCACATATAAACTGGATATGTCATTACCAACCGGGTTCGACTCCCGGCAGCGGAAAAATTACTTTTTGTATTCAAAGATTATTTACTTTTTAATGTAATTTATTTTTTTTGTGTCTTTATTCTTAGTCATTCATCCAAAGTAATGGGAATAAAAATATTCGATTCAATTAGGAAAATTAATTTTGAAAAATATTTTAAAATTTGTTTTGAGTATAAAACTACTTATTGTCAATTGAAAAAAACAAGAATTTATGTGCTCCAGTATCTTAGAAAATAATTTAAAAAATTAATTTGGATATAAGAATATTCAACATTTTTCATATTTATAACATTTTTTCTAAAATTTCTTTTTAAGAAGAAATGTTAAATCAAACATATTTTTGAAAAATAAGTATCAAGATGGATACTAGTTAATTTAAGAGGGGATCTTTGTGCATGTAAATGAGATAAGTGTACATAAATGATTTAAATTAGATTCTACATCACCAAACATAAAAAAAATCCGTTGTAGCACATATAAACTGGATATGTCATTACCAACCGGGTTCGACTCCCGGCAGCCGAAAAATTACTTTTTGTATTCAAAGATTATTTACTTTTTAATGTAATTTATTTTTTTTGTGTCTTTATTCTTAGTCATTCATCCAAAGTAATGGGAAGAAAAATATTGGATTCAATTAGGAGAATTAATTTTAAAAAATATTTTAAAATTTATTTTGAGTATAAAACTACTTATTGTCAATTAAAAAAATAAGAATTTATGTGCTCCAGTATCTCAGAAAATAATTTAAAAAATTAATTTGGATATAAGAATATTCACCATTTTTCATATTTATAACATTTTCTCTAAAATTTGTTTTAAAAAAAAACATGAAAAAATGTTAAATCAAACCTATTTTTGAAAAATAAGTATCAAGATGGATACTAGTTAATTAAAGATGGGATCTTTGTGCATGTAATTGAGATAAGTGTACATAAATGATTTAAATTAGATTCTACATCATCAAACATCAAAAAAATCCGTTGTATCACATATAAACTGGATATGTCATTACCAACCGGGTTCGACTCCCGGCAGCGGAAAATTACTTTTTATATTTAAAGATTTTTACTTTTCATTGTAATTTATTTTTTGTTTTTATTCTTAGTCATTCACCCAAAGTAATGGCAAGAAAAATATTCCATTGAATTAGGAGAATTAATTTTCAAAAATATTTTAAAATTTATTTTGAGTATAAAACTACTTATTGTCAATTGAAAAAAATAAGAATTTATGTGCTCCAGTATCTCAGAAAATAATTTAAAAAATTAATTTGGATATAAGAATATTCACCATTTTTCATATTTATAACATTTTCTCTAAAATTTCTTTTAAAAAAAAACATGAAAAAATGTTAAATCAAACATATTTTTGAAAAATAAGTATCAAGATGGATACTAGTTAATTAAAGATGGGATCTTTGTGCATGTAATTGAGATAAGTGTACATAAATGATTTAAATTAGATTCTACATCAACAAACATCAAAAAAATCCGTTGTAGCGCATATAAACTGGATATGTCATTACTAACCAGGTTCGACTCCCGGCAGCGGAAAATTACTTTTTATATTCAAAGATTTTTACTTTTCATTGTAATTTATTTTTTTGTGTCTTTATTCTTAGTCATTCACCCACAGTAATGGCAAGAAAAACATTCCATTGAATTAGGAGAATTAATTTTGAAAAACATTTTAAAATTTGTTTTGAGTATAAAATTACTTATTGTCAATTGAAAAAAATAAGAATTTATGTGCTCCAGTATCTCAGAAAATAATTTAAAAAATTAATTTGGATATAAGAATATTCACCATTTTTCATATTTATAACATTTTCTCTAAAATTTCTTTTAAAAAAAACATGAAAAAATATTAAATCAAACATATTTTTGAAAAATAAGTATCAAGATGGATACTAGTTAATTAAAGATGGGATCTTTGTGCATGTAATTGAGATAAGTGTACATAAATGATTTAAATTAGATTCTACATCATCAAACATCAAAAAAATCCGTTGTAGCACATATAAACTGGATATGTCATTACCAACCGGGTTCGACTCCCGGCAGCGGAAAATTACTTTTTATATTTAAAGATTTTTACTTTTCATTGTAATTTATTTTTTTGTGTCTTTATTCTTAGTCATTCACCCACAGTAATGGCAAGAAAAACATTCCATTGAATTAGGAGAATTAATTTTGAAAAATATTTTAAAATAATAAGAATTTATTTCCCCCAATATCTCAGAAAATAATTAAAAAAAATTAATTTGTATATAAGAATATTCACCATTTTTCATATTTATAACATTTTCTCTAAAATTTCTTTTAAAAAAAAAACTTGAGGAAATCTTAAATCAAACATATTTTTGAAAAATAAGTATCAAGATGGATACTAGTTAATTAAAGATGGGATCTTTGTGCATGTAATTGAGATAAGTGTACATAAATGATTTAAATTAGATTCTACATCATCAAACATCAAAAAAATCCGTTGTAGCACATATAAACTGGATATGTCCTTACCAACCGGGTTCGACTCCCGGCAGCGGAAAATTACTTTTTATATTTAAAGATTTTTACTTTTCATTGTAATTTATTTTTTTGTGTCTTTATTCTTAGTCATTCACCCACAGTAATGGCAAGAAAAACATTCCATTGAATTAGGAGAATTAATTTTGAAAAATATTTTAAAATTTATTTTGAGTATAAAACTTCTTATTGGCAATTGAAAAAATAAGAATTTATTTCCCCCAATATCTCAGAAAATAATTAAAAAAATTAATTTGTATATAAGAATATTCACCATTTTTCATATTTATAACATTTTCTCTAAAATTTCTTTTTAAAAAAAACTTGAAGAAATCTTAAATCAAACATATTTTTGAAAAATAAGTATCAAGATGGATACTAGTTAATTAAAGATGGGATCTTTGTGCATGTAATTGAGAGAAGTGTACATGAATGATTTAAATTAGATTCTACATTAGCAAACATCAAAAAAATCCGTTGTAGCACATATAAACTGGATATGTCCTTACCAACCGGGTTCGACTCCAGGCAGCGGAAAATTACTTTTTATATTCAAAGATTATTTACTTTTTATTGTAATTTTTTTTTTGTTTTTATTCTTAGTCATTCACCCAAAGTAATGGCAAGAAAAATATTCCATTGAATTAGGAGAATTAATTTTAAAAAATATTTTAAAATTTGTTTTGAGTATAAAATTACTTATTGTCAATTGAAAAAAATAAGAATTTATGTGCTCCAGTATCTCAGAAAATAATTTAAAAAATTAATTTGGATATAAGAATATTCACCATTTTTCATATTTATAACATTTTCTCTAAAATTTCTTTTAAAAAAAAAACTTGAGGAAATCTTAAATCAAACATATTTTTGAAAAATAAGTATCAAGATGGATACTAGTTAATTAAAGATGGG
>BRYF01000016.1:9833983-9858983 GCA_030159135.1 Actinidia polygama | reverse complement strand
ATATAAGAATATTCACCATTTTTCATATTTATAACATTTTCTCTAAAATTCTTTTAAAAAAAACATGAAAAAATATTAAATCAAACATATTTTTGAAAAATAAGTATCAAGATGGATACTAGTTAATTAAAGATGGGATCTTTGTGCATGTAATTGAGATAAGTGTACATAAATGATTTAAATTAGATTCTACATCATCAAACATCAAAAAAATCCGTTGTAGCACATATAAACTGGATATGTCATTACCAACCGGGTTCGACTCCCGGCAGCGGAAAATTACTTTTTATATTTAAAGATTTTTACTTTTCATTGTAATTTATTTTTTTGTGTCTTTATTCTTAGTCATTCACCCACAGTAATGGCAAGAAAAACATTCCATTGAATTAGGAGAATTAATTTTGAAAAATATTTTAAAATTTATTTTGAGTATAAAACTTCTTATTGGCAATTGAAAAAATAAGAATTTATTTCCCCCAATATCTCAGAAAATAATTAAAAAAATTAATTTGTATATAAGAATATTCACCATTTTTCATATTTATAACATTTTCTCTAAAATTTCTTTTTAAAAAAAACTTGAAGAAATCTTAAATCAAACATATTTTTGAAAAATAAGTATCAAAATGGATACTAGTTAATTAAAGATGGGATCTTTGTGCATGTAATTGAGAGAAGTGTACATGAATGATTTAAATTAGATTCTACATTAGCAAACATCAAAAAAATCCGTTGTAGCACATATAAACTGGATATGTCCTTACCAACCGGGTTCGACTCCAGGCAGCGGAAAATTACTTTTTATATTCAAAGATTATTTACTTTTTATTGTAATTTTTTTTTTGTTTTTATTCTTAGTCATTCACCCAAAGTAATGGCAAGAAAAATATTCCATTGAATTAGGAGAATTAATTTTAAAAAATATTTTAAAATTTGTTTTGAGTATAAAATTACTTATTGTCAATTGAAAAAAATAAGAATTTATGTGCTCTAGTATCTCAGAAAATAATTTAAAAAATTAATTTGGATATAAGAATATTCACCATTTTTCATATTTATAACATTTTCTCTAAAATTTCTTTTAAAAAAAACATGAAAAAATATTAAATCAAACATATTTTTGAAAAATAAGTATCAAGATGGATACTAGTTAATTAAAGATGGGATCTTTGTGCATGTAATTGAGAGAAGTGTACATGAATGATTTAAATTAGATTCTACATTAGCAAACATCAAAAAAATCCGTTGTAGCACATATAAACTGGATATGTCCTTACCAACCGGGTTCGACTCCAGGCAGCGGAAAATTACTTTTTATATTCAAAGATTATTTACTTTTTATTGTAATTTTTTTTTGTTTTTATTCTTAGTCATTCACCCAAAGTAATGGCAAGAAAAATATTCCATTGAATTAGGAGAATTAATTTTAAAAAATATTTTAAAATTTGTTTTGAGTATAAAATTACTTATTGTCAATTGAAAAAAATAAGAATTTATGTGCTCTAGTATCTCAGAAAATAATTTAAAAAATTAATTTGGATATAAGAATATTCACCATTTTTCATATTTATAACATTTTCTCTAAAATTTCTTTAAAAAAAAAACATGAAAAAATATTAAATCAAACATATTTTTGAAAAATAAGTATCAAGATGGATACTAGTTAATTAAAGATGGGATCTTTGTGCATGTAATTGAGAGAAGTGTACATGAATGATTTAAATTAGATTCTACATTAGCAAACATCAAAAAAATCCGTTGTAGCACATATAAACTGGATATGTCCTTACCAACCGGGTTCGACTCCAGGCAGCGGAAAATTACTTTTTATATTCAAAGATTATTTACTTTTTATTGTAATTTTTTTTTTGTTTTTATTCTTAGTCATTCACCCAAAGTAATGGCAAGAAAAATATTCCATTGAATTAGGAGAATTAATTTTAAAAAATATTTTAAAATTTGTTTTGAGTATAAAATTACTTATTGTCAATTAAAAAAAATAAGAATTTATGTGCTCCAGTATCTCAGAAAATAATTTAAAAAATTAATTTGGATATAAGAATATTCACCATTTTTCATATTTATAACATTTTCTCTAAAATTCTTTTAAAAAAAACATGAAAAAAATATTAAATCAAACATATTTTTGAAAAATAAGTATCAAGATGGATACTAGTTAATTAAAGATGGGATCTTTGTGCATGTAATTGAGATAAGTGTACATAAATGATTTAAATTAGATTCTACATCATCAAACATCAAAAAAATCCGTTGTAGCACATATAAACTGGATATGTCATTATCAACCGGGTTCGACTCCCGGCAGCGGAAAATTACTTTTTATATTTAAAGATTTTTACTTTTCATTGTAATTTATTTTTTTGTGTCTTTATTCTTAGTAATTCACCCACAGTAATGGCAAGAAAAACATTCCATTGAATTAGGAGAATTAATTTTGAAAAATATTTTAAAATTTATTTTGAGTATAAAACTTCTTATTGGCAATTGAAAAAATAAGAATTTATTTCCCCCAATATCTCAGAAAATAATTAAAAAAATTAATTGGTATATAAGAATATTCACCATTTTTCATATTTATAACATTTTCTATAAAATTTCTTTTTAAAAAAAACTTGAAGAAATCTTAAATCAAACATATTTTTGAAAAATAAGTATCAAGATGGATACTAGTTAATTAAAGATGGGATCTTTGTGCATGTAATTGAGAGAAGTGTACATGAATGATTTAAATTAGATTCTACATTAGCAAACATCAAAAAAATCCGTTGTAGCACATATAAACTGGATATGTCCTTACCAACCGGGTTCGACTCCAGGCAGCGGAAAATTACTTTTTATATTCAAAGATTATTTACTTTTTATTGTAATTTTTTTTTTGTTTTTATTCTTAGTCATTCACCCAAAGTAATGGGAATAAAAATATTCGATTCAAATAGGAGAATTAATTTTAAAAAATATTTTAAAATTTATTTTGAGTATAAAACTACTTATTGTCAATTAAAAAAAATAAGAATTTATGTGCTCCAGTATCTCAAAAAATAATTTAAAAAATTAATTTGGATATAAGAATATTCACCATTTTTCATATTTATAACATTTTCTCTAAAATTTCTTTTAAAAAAAAACATGAAAAAATGTTAAATCAAACATATTTTTGAAAAATAAGTATCAAGATGGATACTATTTAATTAAAGAGGGGATCTTTGTGCATGTAATTGAGAGAAGTGTACATGAATGATTTAAATTAGATTCTACATTAGCAAACATCAAAAAAATCCGTTGTAGCACATATAAACTGGATATGTCCTTACCAACCGGGTTAGACTCCCGGCAGCGGAAAATTACTTTTTATATTCAAAGATTATTTACTTTTTATTGTAATTTTTTTTTTGTTTTTATTCTTAGTCATTCACCCAAAGTAATGGGAATAAAAATATTCGATTCAATTAGGAGAATTAATTTTTAAAAATATTTTAAAATTTATTTTGAGTATAAAACTACTTATTGTCAATTGAAAAAAATAAGAATTTATGTGCTCTAGTATCTCAGAAAATAATTTAAAAAATTAATTTGGATATAAGAATATTCACCATTTTTCATATTTATAACATTTTCTCTAAAATTTCTTTTAAAAAAAAACATGAAAAAATGTTAAATCAAACACATTTTTGAAAAATAAGTATCAAGATGGATACTAGTTAATTAAAGATGGGATCTTTGTGCATGTAATTGAGATAAGTGTACATAAATGATTTAAATTAGATTCTACATCATCAAACATCAAAAAAATCCGTTGTAGCACATATAAACTGGATATGTCATTACCAACCGGGTTCGACTCCCGGCAGCGGAAAATTACTTTTTATATTTAAAGATTTTTACTTTTCATTGTAATTTATTTTTTTGTGTCTTTATTCTTAGTCATTCACCCAAAGTAATGGCGTGAAAAACATTCCATTGAATTAGGAGAATTAATTTTGAAAAATATTTTAAAATTTATTTTGAGTATAAAACTTCTTATTGGCAATTGAAAAAATAAGAATTTATTTCCCCCAATATCTCAGAAAATAATTAAAAAAATTAATTGGGATATAAGAATATTCACCATTTTTCATATTTATAACATTTTCTCTAAAATTTCTTTTTAAAAAAAAACTTGAAGAAATCTTAAATCAAACATATTTTTGAAAAATAAGTATCAAGATGGATACTAGTTAATTAAAGAGGGGATCTTTGTGCCTGTAATTGAGAGAAGTGTACATGAATGATTTAAATTAGATTCTACATTAGCAAACATCAAAAAAATCCGTTGTAGCACATATAAACTGGATATGTCCTTACCAACCGGGTTCGACTCCCGGCAGCGGAAAATTACTTTTTATATTCAAAGATTATTTACTTTTTATTGTAATATTTTTTTTGTTTTTATTCTTAGTCATTCACCCAAAGTAATGGGAATAAAAATATTCGATTCAATTAGGAGAATTAATTTTTAAAAATATTTTAAAATTTATTTTGAGTATAAAACTACTTATTGTCAATTGAAAAAAATAAGAATTTATGTGCTCCAGTATCTCAGAAAATAATTTAAAAAATTAATTTGGATATAAGAATATTCACCATTTTTCATATTTATAACATTTTCTCTAAAATTTCTTTTTAAAAAAAAACTTGAAGAAATCTTAAATCAAACATATTTTAAAAAATAAGTATCAAGATGGATACTAGTTAATTAAAGAGGGGATCTTTGTGCATGTAATTGAGAGAATTGTACATGAATGATTTAAATTAGATTCTACATTAGCAAACATCAAAAAAATCCGTTGTAGCACATATAAACTGGATATGTCCTTACCAACCGGGTTCGACTCCCGGCAGCGGAAAAATTACTTTTTGTATTCAAAGATTATTTACTTTTTAATGTAATTTATTTTTTTTGTGTCTTTATTCTTAGTCATTCACCCACAGTAATGGCAAGAAAAACATTCCATTGAATTAGGAGAATTAATTTTGAAAAACATTTTAAAATTTATTTTGAGTATAAAACTTCTTATTGGCAATTGAAAAAATAAGAATTTATTTCCCCCAATATCTCAGAAAATAATTAAAAAAAATTAATTTGTATATAAGAATATTCAACATTTTTCATATTTATAACATTTTCTCTAAAATTTCTTTTTAAAAAAAAACTTGAAGAAATCTTAAATCAAACATATTTTTGAAAAATAAGTATCAAGATGGATACTAGTTAATTAAAGAGGGGATCTTTGTGCATGTAATTGAGATAAGTGTACATAAATGATTTAAATTAGATTCTACATCATCAAACATCAAAAAAATCCGTTGTAGCACATATAAACTGGATATGTCATTACCAACCGGGTTCGACTCCCGGCAGCGGAAAATTACTTTTTATATTTAAAGATTTTTACTTTTCATTGTAATTTATTTTTTTGTGTCTTTATTCTTAGTCATTCACCCAATGTAATGGCAAGAAAAACATTCCATTGAATTAGGAGAATTAATTTTGAAAAATATTTTAAAATTTATTTTGAGTATAAAACTACTTATTGGCAATTGAAAAAATAAGAATTTATTTCCTCCAATATCTCAGAAAATAATTAAAAAAATTAATTGGGATATAAGAATATTCACCATTTTTCATATTTATAACATTTTCTCTAAAATTTCTTTTTAAAAAAAAACTTGAAGAAATCTTAAATCAAACATATTTTTGAAAAATAAGTATCAAGATGGATACTAGTTAATTAAAGAGGGGATCTTTGTGCATGTAATTGAGAGAAGTGTACATGAATGATTTAAATTAGATTCTACATTAGCAAACATCAAAAAAATCCGTTGTAGCACATATAAACTGGATTACTTTTGGTATTCAAAGATTATTTACTTTTTAATGTAATTTATTTTTTGTGTGTCTTTATTCTTAGTCATTCATCCAAAGTAATGGGAAGAAAAATATTCGATTCAATTAGGAGAATTAATTTTGAAAAATATTTTAAAATTTATTTTGAGTATAAAACTACTTATTGTCCATTGAAAAAAATAAGAATTTATGTGCTCCAGTATCTCAGAAAATAATTTAAAAAATTAATTTGGATATAAGAATATTCACCATTTTTCATATTTATAATATTTTCTCTAAGATTTCTTTTTAAAAAAAACTTGAAGAAATCTTAAATCAAACATATTTCAAAAAAATAAGTATCAAGATTCATACTAGTTAATTAATGAGGGGATCTTTGTGAATGTAATTGAGAGAAGTGTACATGAATGATTTAAATTAGATTCTACATTAGCAAACATCAAAAAAATCCGCTGTAGCACATATAAACTGGATATGTCCTTACCAACCGGGTTAGACTCCCGGCAGCGGAAAATTACTTTTTATATTCAAAGATTATTTACTTTTTATTGTAATTTTTGTTTTGTTTTTATTCTTAGTCATTCACCCAAAGTAATGGGATTAAAAATATTCCATTGAATTAGGAGAATTAATTTTCAAAAATATTTTAAAATTTATTTTGAGTATAAAACTACTTATTGTCAATTGAAAAAAATAAGAATTTATGTGCTCCAGTATCTCAGAAAATAATTTAAAAAATTAATTTGGATATAAGAATATTCAACATTTTTCATATTTATAACATTTTCTCTAAAATTTCTTTTAAAAAAAAGTAGAAAAAATGTTAAATCAAACATATTTTTGAGAAATAAGTATCAAGATGGATACTAGTTAATTAAAGATGGGATCTTTGTGAATGTAATTGAGAGAAGTGTACATGAATGATTTAAATTAGATTCTACATTAGCAAACATCAAAAAAATCCGCTGTAGCACATATAAACTGGATATGTCCTTACCAACCGGGTTAGACTCCCGGCAGCGGAAAATTACTTTTTATATTCAAAGATTATTTACTTTTTATTGTAATTTTTGTTTTGTTTTTATTCTTAGTCATTCACCCAAAGTAATGGGATTAAAAATATTCCATTGAATTAGGAGAATTAATTTTCAAAAATATTTTAAAATTTATTTTGAGTATAAAACTACTTATTGTCAATTAAAAAAAATAAGAATTTATGTGCTCCAGTATCTCAGAAAATAATTAAAAAAATTAATTTGGATATAAGAATATTCACCATTTTTCATATTTATAACATTTTCTCTAAAATTTCTTTTAAAAAAAAACATGAAAAAATGTTAAATCAAACACATTTTTGAAAAATAAGTATCAAGATGGATACTAGTTAATTAAAGATGGGATCTTTGTGCATGTAATTGAGATAAGTGTACATAAATGATTTAAATTAGATTCTACATCATCAAACATCAAAAAAATCCGTTGTAGCACATATAAACTGGATATGTCATTACCAACCGGGTTCGACTCCCGGCAGCGGAAAATTACTTTTTATATTTAAAGATTTTTACTTTTCATTGTAATTTATTTTTTTGTGTCTTTATTCTTAGTCATTCACCCAAAGTAATGGCAAGAAAAACATTCCATTGAATTAGGAGAATTAATTTTGAAAAATATTTTAAAATTTATTTTGAGTATAAAACTAATTATTGGCAATTGAAAAAATAAGAATTTATTTCCCCCAATATCTCAGAAAATAATTTAAAAAATTAATTTGGATATAAGAATATTCACCATTTTTCATATTTATAACATTTTCTCTAAAATTTCTTTTTAAAAAAAAACTTGAAGAAATCTTAAATCAAACATATTTTTGAAAAATAAGTATCAAGATGGATACTAGTTAATTAAAGAGGGGATCTTTGTGCATGTAATTGAGAGAAGTGTACATGAATGATTTAAATTAGATTCTACATTAGCAAACATCAAAAAAATCCGTTGTAGCACATATAAACTGGATATGTCCTTACCAACCGGGTTCGACTCCCGGCAGCGGAAAAATTACTTTTTGTATTCAAAGATTATTTACTTTTTAATGTAATTTATTTTTTTGTGTCTTTATTCTTAGTCATTCATCCAAAGTAATGGCAAGAAAAATATTCGATTGAATTAGGAGAATTAATTTTGAAAAATATTTTAAAATTTGTTTTGAGTATAAAACTACTTATTGTCAATTGAAAAAAATAAGAATTTATGTGCTCCAGTATCTCAGAAAATAATTTAAAAAATTAATTTGGATATAAGAATATTCAACATTTTTCATATTTATAACATTTTCTCTAAAATTTCTTTTAAAAAAAAGTAGAAAAAATGTTAAATCAAACATATTTTTGAGAAATAAGTATCAAGATGGATACTAGTTAATTTAAGAGGGGATCTTTGTGCATGTAATTGAGAGAAGTGTACATGAATGATGTAAATTAGATTCTACATTAGCAAACATCAAAAAAATCCGTTGTAGCACATATAAACTGGATAAGTCCTTACCAACCGGGTTAGACTCCCGGCAGCGGAAAATTACTTTTTATATTCAAAGATTATTTACTTTTTATTGTAATTTTTTTTTTGTTTTTATTCTTAGTAATTCACCCAAAGTAATGGGATTAAAAATATTCCATTGAATTAGGAGAATTAATTTTCAAAAATATTTTAAAATTTATTTTGAGTATAAAACTACTTATTGTCAATTAAAAAAAATAAGAATTTATGTGCTCCAGTATCTCAGAAAATAATTTAAAAAATTAATTTGGATATAAGAATATTCACCATTTTTCATATTTATAATATTTTCTCTAAAATTTATTTTAAAAAAAAACTTAAAGAAATCTTAAATCAAACATATTTTTGAAAAATAAGTATCAAGATTCATACTAGTTAATTAATGAGGGGATCTTTGTGCATGTAAATGAGATAAGTGTACATAAATTATTTAAATTAGATCCTACATCACTAAACATCAAAAAAATCCGTTGTAGCACACATAAACTTGATATGTCCTTACCAACCGGGTTCGACTCCAGGCAGCGGAAAATTACTTTTTAATGTAATTTATTTTTTTTGTGTCTTTATTCTTAGTCATTCACCCAAAGTAATGGCAAGAAAAATATTCCATTGAATTAGGAGAATTAATTTTAAAAAATATTTTAAAATTTGTTTTGAGTATAAAACTACTTATTGTCAATTGAAAAAATAAGAATTTATGTGCTCCAGTATCTCAGAAAATAATTTAAAAAATTAATTTAGATATAATAATATTCACCATTTTTCATATTTATAACATTTTCTCTAAAATTTCTTTTAAAAAAAACATGAAAAAATGTTAAATCAAACATATTTTTGAAAAATAAGTATCAAGATGGATACTAGTTAATTAAAGAGGGGATCTTTGTGCATGTAATTGAGAGAAGTGTACATGAATGATTTAAATTAGATTCTACATTAGCAAACATCAAAAAAATCCGTTGTAGCACATATAAACTGGATATGTCCTTACCAACCGGGTTCGACTCCCGGCAGCGGAAAAATTACTTTTTGTATTCAAAGATTATTTACTTTTTAATGTAATTTATTTTTTTTGTGTCTTTATTCTTAGTCATTCACCCAAAGTAATGGCAAGAAAAATATTCCATTCAATTAGGAGAATTAATTTTAAAAAATATTTTAAAATTTATTTTGAGTATAAAACTACTTATTGGCAATTGAAAAAATAAGAATTCATTTCCCCCAATATCTCAGAAAATAATTTAAAAAATTAATTTGGATATAAGAATATTCACCATTTTTCATATTTATAATATTTTCTCTAAAATTTATTTTAAAAAAAAACTTAAAGAAATCTTAAATCAAACATAGTTTTGAAAAATAAGTATCAAGATTCATACTATTTAATTAATGAGGGGATCTTTGTGCATATAAATGAGATAAGTGTACATAAATTATTGAAATTAGATCCTACATCACTAAACATCAAAAAAATCCGTTGTAGCACACACAAACTTGATATGTCCTTACCAACCGAGTTCGACTCCAGGCAGCGGAAATTACTTTTTAATGTAATTTATTTTTTTTGTGTCTTTATTCTTAGTCATTCACCCAAAGTAATGGCAAGAAAAATATTCCATTGAATTAGGTGAATTAATTTTAAAAAATATTTTAAAATTTGTTTTGAGTATAAAACTACTTATTGTCAATTGAAAAAAATAAGAATTTATGTGCTCCAGTATCTCAGAAAATAATTTAAAAAATTAATTTGGATATAAGAATGTTCACCATTTTTCATATTTATAACATTTTCTCTAAAATTTCTTTTAAAAAAAAACATGAAAAAATGTTAAATCAAACATATATTTGAAAAATAAGTATCAAGATGGATACTAGTTAATTAAAGATGAGATCTTTGTGCATGTAATTGAGAGAAGTGTACATGAATGATTTAAATTAGATTCTACATTAGCAAACATCAAAAAAATCCGTTGCAGCACATATAAACTGGATATGTCCTTACCAACCGGGTTCGACTCCCGGCAGCGGAAAAATTACTTTCTGTATTCAAAGATTATTTACTTTTTAATGTAATTTATTTTTTTTGTGTCTTTATTCTTAGTCATTCATCCAAAGTAATGGCAAGAAAAATATTCGATTGAATTAGGAGAATTAATTTTGAAAAATATTTTAAAATTTGTTTTGAGTATAAAACTACTTATTGTCAATTGAAAAAAATAAGAATTTATGTGCTCCAGTATCTCAGAAAATAATTTAAAAAATTAATTTGGATATAAGAATATTCACCATTTTTCATATTTATAACATTTTCTCTAAAATTTCTTTTAAAAAAAAAACATGAAAAAATGTTAAATCAAACATATATTTGAAAAATAAGTATCAAGATGGATACTAGTTAATTAATGAGGGGATCTTTGTGCATGTAAATGAGATAAGTGTACATAAATTATTGAAATTAGATCCTACATCACTAAACATCAAAAAAATCCGTTGTAGCACACACAAACTTGATATGTCCTTACCAACCGGGTTCGACTCCAGGCAGCGGAAATTACTTTTTAATGTAATTTATTTGTTTTGTGTCTTTATTCTTAATCATTCATCCAAAGTAATGGCAAGAAAAATATTCGATTGAATTAGGAGAATTAATTTTGAAAAATATTTTAAAATTTGTTTTGAGTATAAAACTACTTATTGTCCATTGAAAAAATAAGAATTTATTTCCCCCAATATCTCAGAAAATAATTTAAAAAATTAATTTGGATATAAGAATATTCACCATTTTTCATATTTATAACATTTTCTCTAAAATTTCTTTTAAAAAAAAAACTTAAAGAAATCTTAAATCAAACATATTTTTGAAAAATAAGTATCAATATGGATACTAGTTAATTAAAGATGGGATCTTTGTGCATGTAATTGAGAGAAGTGTACATGAATGATTTAAATTAGATTCTACATTAGCAAACATCAAAAAAATCCGTTGTAGCACATATAAACTGGATTACTTTTGGTATTCAAAGATTATTTACTTTTTAATGTAATTTATTTTTTGTGTGTCTTTATTCTTAGTCATTCATCCAAAGTAATGGGAAGAAAAATATTCGATTCAATTAGGAGAATTAATTTTGAAAAATATTTTAAAATTTATTTTGAGTATAAAACTACTTATTGTCCATTGAAAAAAATAAGAATTTATGTGCTCCAGTATCTCAGAAAATAATTTAAAAAATTAATTTTGATATAAGAATATTCACCATTTTTCATATTTATAATATTTTCTCTAAGATTTCTTTTTAAAAAAAACTTGAAGAAATCTTAAATCAAACATATTTCAAAAAAATAAGTATCAAGATTCATACTAGTTAATTAATGAGGGGATCTTTGTGCATGTAAATGAGATAAGTGTACATAAATTATTTAAATTAGATCCTACATCACTAAACATCAAAAAAATCCGTTGTAGCACATATAAACTGGATATGTCCTTACCAACCGGGTGCGACTCCCGGCAGCGGAAAATTACTTTTTAATGTAATTTATTTGTTTTGTGTCTTTATTCTTAGTCATTCACCCAAAGTAATGGCAAGAAAAATATTCGATTCAATTAGGAGAATTAATTTTGAAAAATATTTTTAAAATTTGTTTTGAGTATAAAACTACTTATTGTCAATTGAAAAAAATAAGAATTTATGTGCTCCAGTATCTCAGAAAATAATTTAAAAAATTAATTTGGATATAATAATATTCACCATTTTTCATATTTATAACATTTTCTCTAAAATTTCTTTTTAAAAAAAAACTTGAAGAAATCTTAAATCAAACATATTTTTGAAAAATAAGTATCAAGATGGATACTAGTTAATTAAAGATGGGATCTTTGTGCATGTAATTGAGAGAAGTGTACATGAATGATTTAAATTAGATTCTACATTAGCAAACATCAAAAAAATCCGTTGTAGCACATATAAACTGGATATGTCCTTACCAACCGGGTTCGACTCCCGGCAGCGGAAAAATTACTTTTTGTATTCAAAGATTATTTACTTTTTAATGTAATTTATTTTTTTTGTGTCTTTATTCTTAGTCATTCATCCAAAGTAATGGCAAGAAAAATATTCGATTGAATTAGGAGAATTAATTTTGAAAAATATTTTAAAATTTGTTTTGAGTATAAAACTACTTATTGTCAATTGAAAAAAATAAGAATTTATGTGCTCCAGTATCTCAGAAAATAATTTAAAAAATTAATTTAGATATAAGAATATTCACCATTTTTCATATTTATAACATTTTCTCTAAAATTTCTTTTTTAAAAAAAACTTGAAGAAATCTTAAATCAAACATATTTTTGAAAAATAAGTATCAAGATGGATACTAGTTAATTAAAGTTGGGATCTTTGTGCATGTAATTGAGAGAAGTGTACATAAATAATTTAAATTAGATTCTACATCATCAAGCATCAAAAAAATCTGTTGTAGCACGTATAAACTGGATATGTCCTTACCAACCGGGTTCGACACCCGGCAGCGGAAAATTACTTTTTATATTCGAAGATTATTTACTTTTTATTGTAATTTTTTTTTTGTCTTTATTCTTAGTCATTCACCCAAAGTAATGGCAAGAAAAATAATCCATTGAATTAGGAGAATTAATTTTAAAAAATATTTTAAAATTTGTTTTGAGTATAAAATTACTTATTGTCAATTGAAAAAAATAAGAATTTATTTCCCCCAAAATCTCAGAACATAATTTAAAAAATTAATTTGTATATAAGAATATTCACCATTTTTCATATTTATAACATTTTCTCTAAAATTTCTTTTAAAAAAAAATTGAAGAAATCTTAAATCAAACATATTTTTGAAAAATAAGTATCAAGATTCATACTAGTTAATTAATGAGGGGATCTTTGTGCATGTAAATGAGATAAGTGTACATAAATTATTGAAATTAGATCCTACATCACTAAACATCAAAAAAATCCGTTGTAGCACACATAAACTTGATATGTCCTTACCAACCGGGTTCGACTCTAGGCAGCGAAAAATTACTTTTTAATGTAATTTATTTTTTTTGTGTCTTTATTCTTAGTCATTCACCCAAAGTAATGGCAAGAAAAATATTCCATTGAATTAGGAGAATTAATTTTAAAAAATATTTTAAAATTTATTTTGAGTATAAAACTACTTATTGTCAATTGAAAAAAATAAGAATTTATGTGCTCCAGTATCTCAGAAAATAATTTAAAAAATTAATTTGGATATAAGAATGTTCACCATTTTTCATATTTATAACATTTTCTCTAAAATTTCTTTTAAAAAAAAACATGAAAAAATGTTAAATCAAACATATATTTGAAAAATAAGTATCAAGATGGATACTAGTTAATTAATGAGGGGATCTTTGTGCATGTAAATGAGATAAGTGTACATAAATTATTGAAATTAGATCCTACATCACTAAACATAAAAAAAATCCGTTGTAGCACACACAAACTTGATATGTCCTTACCAACCGGGTTCGACTCCAGGCAGCGGAAATTACTTTTTAATGTAATTTATTTGTTTTGTGTCTTTATTCTTAATCATTCATCCAAAGTAATGGCAAGAAAAATATTCGATTGAATTAGGAGAATTAATTTTGAAAAATATTTTAAAATTTGTTTTGAGTATAAAACTACTTATTGGCAATTGAAAAAATAAGAATTTATTTCCCCCAATATCTCAGAAAATAATTTAAAAAATTAATTTGGATATAAGAATATTCACCATTTTTCATATTTATAACATTTTCTCTAAAATTTCTTTTAAAAAAAAAACTTAAAGAAATCTTAAATCAAACATATTTTTGAAAAATAAGTATCAATATGGATACTAGTTAATTAAAGATGGGATCTTTGTGCATGTAATTGAGAGAAGTGTACATGAATGATTTAAATTAGATTCTACATTAGCAAACATCAAAAAAATCCGTTGTAGCACATATAAACTGGATTACTTTTGGTATTCAAAGATTATTTACTTTTTAATGTAATTTATTTTTTGTGTGTCTTTATTCTTAGTCATTCATCCAAAGTAATGGGAAGAAAAATATTCGATTCAATTAGGAGAATTAATTTTGAAAAATATTTTGAGTATAAAACTACTTATTGTCTATTGAAAAAAATAAGAATTTATGTGCTCCAGTATCTCAGAAAATAATTTAAAAAATTAATTTGGATATAAGAATATTCACCATTTTTCATATTTATAATATTTTCTCTAAGATTTCTTTTTAAAAAAAACTTGAAGAAATCTTAAATCAAACATATTTCAAAAAAATAAGTATCAAGATTCATACTAGTTAATTAATGAGGGGATCTTTGTGCATGTAAATGAGATAAGTGTACATAAATTATTTAAATTAGATCCTACATCACTAAACATCAAAAAAATCCGTTGTAGCACATATAAACTGGATATGTCCTTACCAATCGGGTGCGACTCCCGGCAGCGGAAAATTACTTTTTAATGTAATTTATTTGTTTTGTGTCTTTATTCTTAGTCATTCACCCAAAGTAATGGCAAGAAAAATATTCGATTCAATTAGGAGAATTAATTTTGAAAAATATTTTTAAAATTTGTTTTGAGTATAAAACTACTTATTGTCAATTGAAAAAAATAAGAATTTATGTGCTCCAGTATCTCAGAAAATAATTTAAAAAATTAATTTGGATATAATAATATTCACCACTTTTCATATTTATAACATTTTCTCTAAAATTTCTTTTTAAAAAAAAACTTAAAGAAATCTTAAATCAAACATATTTTTGAAAAATAAGTATCAAGATTCATACTAGTTAATTAATGAGGGGATCTTTGTGCATGTAAATGAGATAAGTGTACATAAATTATTTAAATTAGATCCTACATCACTAAACATCAAAAAAATCCGTTGTAGCACACATAAACTTGATATGTCCTTACCAACCGAGTTCGATTGCCGGCAGCGGAAAAATTACTTTTTGTATTCAAAGATTATTTACTTTTTAATGTAATTTATTTTTTTAGTGTCTTTATTCTTAGTCATTCATCCAAAGTAATGGGAAGAAAAATATTCGATTCAATTAGGAGAATTAATTTTGAAAAATATTTTAAAATTTATTTTGAGTATAAAACTACTTATTTTAAAAATAAGAATTTATTTCCCCCAATATCTCAGAAAATAATTTAAAAAATTAATTTGGATATAAGAATATTCACCATTTTTCATATTTATAATATTTTCTCTAAAATTTATTTTAAAAAAAAACTTAAAGAAATCTTAAATCAAACATATTTTTATAAAATAAGTATCAAGATTCATACTAGTTAATTAATGAGGGGATCTTTGTGCATGTAAATGAGATAAGTGTACATAAATTATTTAAATTAGATCCTACATCACTAAACATCAAAAAAATCCGTTGTAGCACACATAAACTTGATATGTCCTTACCAACCGGGTTCGACTCCAGGCAGCGGAAAATTACTTTTTAATGTAATTTATTTTTTTTGTGTCTTTATTCTTAGTCATTCATCCAAAGTAATGGGAATAAAAATATTCGATTCAATTAGGAGAATTAATTTTGAAAAATATTTTAAAATTTATTTTGAGTATAAAACTACTTATTCTCAATTGAAAAAAACAAGAATTTATGTGCTCCAGTATCTCAGAAAATAATTTAAAAAATTAATTTGGATATAAGAATATTCACCATTTTTCATATTTATAACATTTTCCCTAAAATTTCTTTTTCAGAAGATATCTTAAATCAAACATATTTTTGAAAAATAAGTATCAAGATGGATACTAGTTAATTTAAGAGGGGATCTTTGTGCATGTAAATGAGAGAAGTGTACATAAATGATTTAAATTAGATTCTACATCACCAAACATCAAAAAAATCCGTTGTAGCACATATAAACTGGTTATGTCATTACCAACCGGGTTCGACTCCCGGCAGCGGAAAATTACTTTTTATATTCAAAGATTTTTACTTTTCATTGTAATTTATTTTTTTGTGTCTTTATTCTTAGTCATTCACCCACAGTAATGGCAAGAAAAACATTCCATTGAATTAGGAGAATTAATTTTGAAAAACATTTTAATATTTATTTTGAGTATAAAACTTCTTATTGGCAATTGAAAAAATAAGAATTTATTTCCCCCAATATCTCAGAAAATAATTAAAAAAATTAATTTGTATACAAGAATATTCACCATTTTTCATATTTATTACATTTTCTCTAAAATTTCTTTTTAAAAAAAAACTTGAAGAAATCTTAAATCAAACATATTTTTGAAAAATAAGTATCAAGATGGATACTAGTTAATTAAAGATGGGATCTTTGTGCATGTAATTGAGAGAAGTGTACATGAATGATTTAAATTAGATTCTACATTAGCAAACATCAAAAAAATCCGTTGTAGCACATATAAACTGGATATGTCCTTACCAACCGGGTTCGACTCCCGGCAGCGGAAAAATTACTTTTTGTATTCAAAGATTATTTACTTTTTAATGTAATTTATTTTTTTTGTGTCTTTATTCTTAGTCATTCATCCAAAGTAATGGCAAGAAAAATATTCCATTGAATTAGGAGAATTAATTTTGAAAAATATTTTAAAATTTATTTTGAGTATAAAACTACTTATTGTCAATTGAAAAAAATAAGAATTTATGTGCCCCAGTATCTCAGAAAATAATTTAAAAAATTAATTTCGATATAAGAATATTCACCATTTTTCATATTTATAACATTTTCTCTAAAATTTCTTTTAAAAAAAACTTGAAAAAATGTTAAATCAAACATATTTTTGAAAAATAAGTATCAAGATGGATACGAGTTAATTTAAGAGGGGATCTTTGTGCATGTAATTGAGAGAAGTGTACATGAATGATTTAAATTAGATTCTACATTAGCAAACATCAAAAAAATCCGTTGTAGCACATATAAACTGGATATGTCCTTACCAACCGGGTTAGACTCCCAGCAGCGGAAAATTACTTTTTATATTCAAAGATTATTTACTTTTTATTGTAATTTTTTTTTGTTTTTATTCTTAGTCATTCACCCAAAGTAATGGGAATAAAAATATTCGATTCAATTAGAAGAATTAATTTTTAAAAATATTTTAAAATTTATTTTGAGTATAAAACTACTTATTGTCAATTAAAAAAAATAAGAATTTATGTGCTCTAGTATCTCAGAAAATAATTTAAAAAAATAATTTGGATATAAGAATATTCACCATTTTTCATATTTATAACATTTTCTCTAAAATTTCTTTTAAAAAAAACATGAAAAAATGTTAAATCAAACATATTTTTGAAAAATAAGTATCAAGATGGATACTAGTTAATTAAAGATGGGATCTTTGTGCATGTAATTGAGATAAGTGTACATAAATGATTTAAATTAGATTCTACATCATCAAACATCAAAAAAATCCGTTGTAGCACATATAAACTGGATATGTCATTACCAACCGGGTTCGACTCCCGGCAGCGGAAAATTACTTTTTATATTTAAAGATTTTTACTTTTCATTGTAATTTATTTTTTTGTGTCTTTATTCTTAGTCAATCACCCAAAGTAATGGCAAGAAAAACATTCCATTGAATTAGGAGAATTAATTTTGAAAAATATTTTAAAATTTATTTTGAGTATAAAACTACTTATTGGCAATTGAAAAAATAAAAATTTATTTCCCCCAATATCTCAGAAAATAATTTAAAAAATTAATTTGGATATAAGAATATTCACCATTTTCTCTAAAATTTCTTTTTAAAAAAAACTTGAAGAAATCTTAAATCAAACATATTTTTGAAAAATAAGTATCAAGATGGATACTAGTTAATTTAAGAGGGGATCTTTGTGCATGTAAATGAGATAAGTGTACCTAAATGATTTAAATTAGATTCTACATCACGAAACATCAAAAAAATCCATTGTAGCACATATACTCTTGATATCTCATTACCAACCGGGTTCGACTCCAGGCAGCGGAAAATTGCTTTTTATATTCAAAGATTATTGACTTTTTATTGTAATTTTTTTTGTGTGTGTCTTTATTCTTAGTCATTCACCCAAAGTAATGGCATGAAAAATATTCGATTCAATTAGGAGAATTAATTTTGAAAAATATTTTAAAATTTGTTTTGAGTATAAAACTATTTATTGTCAATTAAAAAAAATAAGAATTTATGTGCTCCAGTATCTCAGAAATTAATTTAAAAAATTTAATTTGGATATAAGAATATTCACCATTTTTCATATTTATAACATTTTCTCTAAAATTTCTTTTTAAAAAAAAAACTTGAAGAAATCTTAAATCAAACATATTTTTGAAAAATAAGTATCAAGATGGATACTAGTTAATTAAAGATGGGATCTTTGTGCATGTAATTGAGAGAAGTGTACATAAATTATTTAAATTAGATCCTACATCACTAAACATCAAAAAAATCCGTTGTAGCACATATAAACTGGATATGTCATTACCAACCGGGTTCGACTCCCGGCAGCGAAAAATTATTTTTTATATTCAAAGATTTTTACTTTTCATTGTAATTTATTTTTTTGTGTCTTTATTCTTAGTCATTCACCCAAAGTAATGTCAAAAAAAATATTCCATTGAATTAGGAGAATTAATTTTGAAAAATATTTTAAAATTTATTTTGAGTATAAAACTACTTATTGTCAATTGAAAAAAATAAGAATTTATTTCCCCCAATATCTCAAAAAATAATTTAAAAAATTAATTTGGATATAAGAATATTCACCATTTTTAATATTTATAATATTTTCTCTAAAATTTCTTTTAAAAAAAAAACTTGAAGAAATCTTAAATCAAACATATTTTTGAAAAATAAGTATCAAGATTCATACTAATTAATTAATGAGGAGATCTTTGTGCATGTAAATGAGATAAGTGTACCTAAATGATTTAAATTAGATTCTACATCACCAAACATCAAAAAAATCCGTTGTAGCACATATACTCTGGATATCTCATTACCAACCGGGTTCGACTCCCGGCAGCGGAAAATTGCTTTTTATATTCAAAGATTATTGACTTTTTATTGTAATTTTTTTGTGTGTGTCTTTATTCTTAGTCATTCACCCAAAGTAATGGCATGAAAAATATTCGATTCAATTAGGAGAATTAATTTTAAAAAATATTTTAAAATTTGTTTTGAGTATAAAACTACTTATTGTCAATCGAAAAAAATAAGAATTTATGTGCTCCTGTATCTCAGAAAATAATTGAAAAAATTATTTTGGATATAAGAATATTCACCATTTTTCAAGTTTATAACATTTTCTCTAAAATTTCTTTTTTAAAAAAAATTGAAGAAATCTTAAATTTTACATATTTTTGAAAAATAAGTATCAAGATGGATACTAGTTAATTTAAGGGGGATCTTTGTGCATGTAAATGAGATAAGTGTACATAAATGATTTAAATTAGATTCTACATCACCAAACATTAAAAAAATCCGTTGTAGCACATATACTCTGGATATCTCATTACCAACCGGGTTCGACTCCCGGCAGCGGAAAATTGCTTTTTATATTCAAAGATTATTGACTTTTTATTGTAATTTTTTTTTGTGTGTCTTTATTCTTTGTTATTCACCCAAAGTAATTGCATGAAAAATATTCGATTCAATTAGGAGAATTAATTTTGAAAAATATTTTTAAATTTGTTTTGAGTATAAAACTACTTATTGTCAATTGAAAAAAATAAACCCCAATATCTCAGAAAATAATTTAAAAAATTAATTTGGATATAAGAATATTCACCATTTTTCATATTTATAATATTTTCTCTAAAATTTCTTTTTAAAAAAAACTTGAAGAAATCTTAAATCAAACATATTTTAAAAAAATAAGTATCAAGATTCATACTAGTTAATTAATGAGGGGATCTTTGTGCATGTAAATGAGATAAGTGTACATAAATTATTTAAATTAGATCCTACATCACGAAACATCAAAAAAATCCGTTGTAGCACATATACTCTGGATATCTCATTACCAACCGGGTTCGACTCCCGACAGCGGAAAATTGCTTTTTATATTCAAAGATTATTGACTTTTTATTGTAATTTTTTTGTGTGTGTCTTTATTCTTAGTCTTTCACCCAAAGTAATGGCATGAAAAATATTCGATTCAATTAGGAGAATTAATTTTAAAAAATATTTTTAAATTTGTTTTGAGTATAAAACTACTGATTGTCAATTGAAAAAAATAAGAATTTATGTGCTCCAGTATCTCAGAAAATAATTTAAAAAAATTAATTTCGATATAAGAATATTCACCATTTTTCATATTTATAATATTTTCTCTAAAATTTCTTTTTAAAAAAAAACCTGCAGAAATCTTAAACCAAACATATATTTGAAAAATAAGATTCAAGATGGATACTAGTTAATTAAAGAGGGGATATTTGTGCATCTAAATGATTTAAGTGTACATAAATGATTTAAATTAGATTCTTCATTACCAAACATCAAAAATATCCGTTGTAGCACATATAAACTGGATATGTCATTACCAACCGGGTTCGACTTCCGGCAGCGGAAAATTACTTTTTATATTCAAAGATTATTTACTTTTTATTGTAATTAATTTTTATTTGTCTTTATTCGTAGTCATTCACCCAAAGTAATGGGAAGAAAAATATTCGATTCAATTAGGAGAATTAATTTTTAAAAATATTTTAAAATTTGTTTTGAGTATAAAACTACTGATTGTCAATTGAAAAATATAATAATTTATGTGCTCCAGTATCTCAGAAAATAATTTAAAAAATTAATTTGGATATAAGAATATTCACCATTTTTCATATTTTCTCTAAAATTTCTTTTTTAAAAAAAACTTGAATAAATCTTAAATCGAACATATTTTTGAAAAATAAGTATCAAGATGGATACTAGTTAATTAATGAGGTGATCTTTGTGCATGTAAATGAGATAAGTGTACATAAATAATATAAATTAGATTCTACATCACCATACATCAAAAAAATCTGTTGTAGCACATATAAACTGGATATGTTATTACCAACCGGGTTCGACTCCCGGCAGCGGAAAATTACTTTTTATATTCAAATATTATTGACTTTTTATTGTAATTTATTTTTTTGTGTCTTTATTCTTAGTCATCCATCCAAAGTAATGGCAAGAAAAATATTCGATTCAATTAAGAGAATTAATTTTAAAAAATATTTTAAAATTTGTTTTGAGTATAAAACTACCGATTGTCAATTAAAAAAAATAAGAATTTATGTCCTCCAGTATCTCAGAAAATAATTTAAATAATTAATTTGGATATAAGAATATTCACCATTTTTCATATTTTCTTTAAAATTTATTTTTAAAAAAAAACTTGAAGAAATCTTAAAACAAACATAGTTTTGAAAAATAAGTATCAAGATGGATACTAGTTAATTAAAGAGGGGATCTTTGTGCATGTAACTGAGATAAGTGTACATAAATGACTTAAATTAGATTCTACATCACCAAACATCAGAAAAATCCTTTGTAGCACATATAAACTGGATATGTCATTACCAACCGGGTTTGACTCCCGGCAGCGGAAAATTACTTTTTATATCAAAGATTATTCACTTTTTATTGTAATTTGTTTTATTTATGTTTTTATTTTTAGTCGTTCACCCAAAGTAATGGCAAGAAAAATATTTGATTCAATTAGGAGAATTATTTTAAAAAATATTTTAAAATTTGTTTTGAGTATAAAACTACTGATTGTCAATTAAAAAAAATAAGAATTTATGTCCTCCAGTATATCAGAAAATAATTTAAAAAATTAATTTGGATATAAGAATATTCAGCATTTTTTACATTTTCTCTAAAATTTCTTTAAAAAAAAAACTTGAAGAAATCTTTAATCGAACATATTTTTGAAAAATAAGTATCAAGATGGATACTAGTTAATTAAAGATGGGATCTTTGTGCATGTAATTGAGATAAGTGTACATAAATGATTTAAATTAGATTCTACATCACCAAATATCAAAAAAATCTGTTGTAGCACATATAAACTGGATATGTTATTACCAACCGGTTCGACTCCCGGCAGCGAAAAATTAATTTTTATATTCAAAAATTATTTACTTTTTATTGTAATTTATTTTTTTGCGTTTTTATTAGTCATTCACCCAAAGTAATGGCAAGAAAAATATTCGATTCAATTAGAAGAATTAATTTTAAAAAATATTTTAAAATTTGTTTTGAGTATAAAACTACTGATTGTCAATTGAAAAAAATAAGAATTTATGTCCTCCAGTATCTCAGAAAATAATTTAAAAAATTAATTTGGATATAAGAATATTCACCATTTTTCATATTTTCTCTAAAATTTCTTTAAAAAAAACTTGAAGAAATCTTAAATCGAACATATTTTTGAAAAATAAGTATCAAGATGGATACTAGTTAATTAATGAGGGGATCTTTGTGCATGTAACTGAGATAAGTGTACATAATGATTTAAATTAGATTCTACATCACCAAACATCAAAAAAATCTATTGTAGCACATATAAACTGGATATGTTATTACCAACCGGGTTCGACTCCTGGCAGCGGAAAATTACTTTTTATATTCAAAGATTATTTACTTTTTATTGTAATTTATTTTTTTGCGTTTTTATTCTTAGTCATTCACCCAAAGTAATGGCAAGAAAAATATTCGATTCAATTAGGAGAATTAATTTTAAAAAATATTTTAAAATTTATTTTTAGTATAAAACTACTGATTGTCAATTGAAAAAAATAAGAATTTATGACCTCCAGTATCTTAGAAAATAATTTAAAAAATTAATTTGGATATGAGAATATTCACTATTTTTTCATATTTTTCATATTTTCTCTAAAATTTCTTTCTAAAAAAAAACTTGAAGAAATCTGAAATCAAACATAGTTTTGAAAAATAAGTATCAAGATGGATACTAGTTAATTAAAGATGGGATCTTTGTGCATGTAATTGAGATAAGTGTACATAAATGATTTAAATTAGATTCTACATCACCAAATATCAAAAGAATATGTTGTAGCACATATAAACTGGATATGTTATTACCAACCGGGTTCGACTCCCGGCAGCGGAAAATTACTTTTTATATTCAAAAATTACTTACTTTTTATTGTAATTTATTTTTTTGCGTTTTTCTTCTTAGTCATTCACCCAAAGTAATGGCAAGAAAAATATTCAATTCAATTAGGAGAATTAATTTTAAAAAATATTTTAAAATTTGTTTTGAGTATAAAACTACTGATTGTCAATTGAAAAAAATAAGAATTTATGTCCTCCAGTATCTCAGAAAATAATTTAAAAAATTAATTTGGATATAAGAATATTCACCATTTTTCATATTTTCTCTAAAATTTCTTTAAAAAAAACTTGAAGAAATCTTAAATCGAACATATTTTTGAAAAATAAGTATCAAGATGGATACTAGTTAATTAATGAGGGGATCTTTGTGCATGTAACTGAGATAAGTGTACATAATGATTTAAATTAGATTCTACATCACCAAACATCAAAAAAATCTATTGTAGCACATATAAACTGGATTTGTTATTACCAACCGGGTTCGACTCCTGGCAGCGGAAAATTACTTTTTATATTCAAAGATTATTTACTTTTTATTGTAATTTATTTTTTTGCGTTTTTATTCTTAGTCATTCACCCAAAGTAATGGCAAGAAAAATATTCGATTCAATTAGGAGAATTAATTTTAAAAAATATTTTAAAATTTATTTTGACTATAAAACTACTTATTGTCAATTGAAAAAAATAAGAATTTATGACCTCCAGTATCTTAGAAAATAATTTAAAAAATTAATTCGGATATGAGAATATTCACTATTTTTTCATATTTTTCATATTTTTCATATTTTCTCTAAAATTTCTTTCTAAAAAAAAACTTGAAGAAATCTGAAATCAAACATAGTTTTGAAAAATAAGTATCAAAATGGATACTAGTTAATTAAAGAGGGGATCTTTGTGCATGTAACTGAGATAAGTGTACATAAATGATTTAAATTAGATTCTACATCACCAAACATTAAAAAAATCCGTTGTATCACATATAAACTGGATATGTGATTAGCAACCGGGTTCGACTCCCGGCAGCGGAAAATTACTTTTTATATTTAAAGATTTTTACTTTTCATTGTAATTTATTTTTTTGTGTCCTTATTCTTAGTCATTCACCCAAAGTAATGGCAAGAAAAATAATCGATTCAATTAGGAGAATTAATTTTAAAAAATATTTTAAAATTTATTTTGAGTATAAAACTACTTATTGTCAATTGAAAAAAATAAGAATTTATGTGCTCCAGTATATCAGAAAATAATTTAAAAAATTAATTTGGATATAAGAATATTCATCATTTTCTCTAAAATTTCTTTTTAAAAAAAAACTTGAAGAAATCTTAAAACAAACATAGTTTTGAAAAATAAGTATCAAGATGGATACT
>BRYF01000016.1:9811483-9828983 GCA_030159135.1 Actinidia polygama | reverse complement strand
GGGTCTACTTGACTCTTGTCTTTAATTAGTTCACCTTAATTATTGTAAGTGGTGTATTTAAGACGATTAATAAAATTTACAGATTCAAGGTGTTACAATATTCACCATTTTCATATTTATAATATTTTCTCTAAAATTTCTTTTTAAAAAAAAACTTGCAAAAATCTTAAACCAATCATATTTTTGAAAAATAAGTATCAAGATGGTTAGTAGTTAATTAAAGGGGGGATATTTGTGCATGTAAATGAGATAAGTGTACATAAATAATTTAAATTAGATTCTACATCACCAAACATCAAACAAATCCGTCGTAGCACATATACACTGGATATGTCGTTACCAACCGGGTTCGAGTCTCAGCAGCGGAAAATTACTTTTTATATTCAAAGATTACTCACCTTTTATTGTAATTTGTTATTTTTGGTGTCTTTATTCTTAAAAATCATTTGTCATTCCCCCAAAGTAATGGCAAGACAATATTCAATTCAATTCAAAGAATTAGTTTTAAAAATTATTTTAAATTTATTTTGCGCATAAAACTACATATTGTCATTTAAAAAATAATAAAAATTATTGTGCTTCAGTATCTCAAAAAATAATTTAAAAAATTAATTTGGATATAACAATATTCACCATTTTCATATTTATAATATTTTCTCTAAAATTTCTTTTTAAAAAAAAAATTGCAAAAATCTTAACCCAATCATATTTTTGAAAAATAAGTATCAAGATGGTTAATAGTTAATTAAAGAGGGGATATTTTTGCATGTAAATGATTTAAGTGTACATAAATGATTTAAATTAGATTATACATCACCAAATATCAAAAAAATCCATTGTAGCACATATAAACTGGATATGTCATTAACAACCGGGTTCGACTCCCGGCAGCGGAAAATTACTTTTTATATTCAAAGATTATTCACTTTTTATTGTAATTTATTATTTTTGGTGTCTTTATTCTTAAAAATCGTTTATCATTCCCCCAAAGTAATGGCAAGAAAAATATTCGATTCAATTAGGAGAATTAATTTTGAAAAATATTTTGAAATTTATTTTGAGTATAAAACTACTAATTATTAATTAAAAAAATAAGAATTTATGTCCTCCAGTATCTAAGAAAATAATTGAAAAAATTAATTTGGATATAATAATATTCACCATTTTCATATTTATAATATTTTCTCTAAATTTTTTTTTAAAAAAAAAACTTGCAAAAATCTTAAACCAATCATATTTTTGAAAAATAAGTATCAAGATGGTTAGTAGTTAATTAAAGAGGGGATATTTTTGCATGTAAATGATTTAAGTGTACATAAATGATTTAAATTAGATTATACATTACCAAACATCAAAAAAATCCGTTGTAGCACATATAAACTGGATATGTCATTAACAACCGGGTTCGACTCCCGGCAGCGGAAAATTACTTTTTATATTCAAAGATTATTCACTTTTTATTGCAATTTATTATTTTTGGTGTCTTTATTCTTAAAAATCGTTTGTCATTCACCCAAAGTAATAGCAAGACAAATATTCAATTCAATTAGGAGAATTAGTTTTAAAAATATTTTAAATTTATTTTGCGTATAAAACTACTTATTGTCATTTGAAAAATAATAAGAATTTATGTGCTCCAGTATCTCAAAAAATAATTTAAAAAATTAATTTGGATATAACAATATTCACCATTTTCATATTTATAATATTTTCTCTAAAATTTATTTTTAAAAAAAAACTTGCAAAAATCTTAAACCAATCATATTTTTGAAAAATAAGTATCAAGATGGTTAGTAGTTAATTAAAGAGGGGATATTTGTGCATGTAAATGATTTAAGTGTACATAAATGATTTAAATTAGATTATACATCACCAAATATCAAAAAAATCCGTTGTAGCACATATAAACTGGATATGTCATTAACAACCGGGTTCGACTCCCGGCAGCGGAAAATTACTTTTTATATTCAAAGATTATTCACTTTTTATTGTAATTTATTATTTTTGGTGTCTTTATTCTTAAAAATCGTTTATCATTCCCCCAAAGTAATGGCAAGAAAAATATTCGATTCAATTAGGAGAATTAATTTTGAAAAATATTTTGAAATTTATTTTGAGTATAAAACTACTAATTATTAATTAAAAAAATAAGAATTTATGTCCTCCAGTATCTAAGAAAATAATTGAAAAAATTAATTTGGATATAATAATATTCACCATTTTCATATTTATAATATTTTCTCTAAAAATTTTTTTAAAAAAAAAACTTGCAAAAATCTTAAACCAATCATATTTTTGAAAAATAAGTATCAAGATGGTTAGTAGTTAATTAAAGAGGGGATATTTTTGCATGTAAATGATTTAAGTGTACATAAATGATTTAAATTAGATTATACATTACCAAACATCAAAAAAATCCGTTGTAGCACATATAAACTGGATATGTCATTAACAACCGGGTTCGACTCCCGGCAGCGGAAAATTACTTTTTATATTCAAAGATTATTCACTTTTTATTGCAATTTATTATTTTTGGTGTCTTTATTCTTAAAAATCGTTTGTCATTCACCCAAAGTAATAGCAAGACAAATATTCAATTCAATTAGGAGAATTAGTTTTAAAAATATTTTAAATTTATTTTGCGTATAAAACTACTTATTGTCATTTGAAAAATAATAAGAATTTATGTGCTCCAGTATCTCAAAAAATAATTTAAAAAATTAATTTGGATATAACAATATTCACCATTTTCATATTTATAATATTTTCTCTAAAATTTATTTTTAAAAAAAAACTTGCAAAAATCTTAAACCAATCATATTTTTGAAAAATAAGTATCAAGATGGTTAGTAGTTAATTAAAGAGGGGATATTTGTGCATGTAAATGATTTAAGTGTACATAAATGATTTAAATTAGATTATACATCACCAAATATCAAAAAAATCCGTTGTAGCACATATAAACTGGATATGTCATTAACAACCGGGTTCGACTCCCGGCAGCGGAAAATTACTTTTTATATTCAAAGATTATTCACTTTTTATTGTAATTTATTATTTTTGGTGTCTTTATTCTTAAAAATCGTTTATCATTCCCCCAAAGTAATGGCAAGAAAAATATTCGATTCAATTAGGAGAATTAATTTTGAAAAATATTTTGAAATTTATTTTGAGTATAAAACTACTAATTATTAATTAAAAAAATAAGAATTTATGTCCTCCAGTATCTAAGAAAATAATTGAAAAAATTAATTTGGATATAATAATATTCACCATTTTCATATTTATAATATTTTCTCTAAAATTTTTTTTAAAAAAAAAACTTGCAAAAATCTTAAACCAATCATATTTTTGAAAAATAAGTATCAAGATGGTTAGTAGTTAATTAAAGAGGGGATATTTTTGCATGTAAATGATTTAAGTGTACATAAATGATTTAAATTAGATTATACATTACCAAACATCAAAAAAATCCGTTGTAGCACATATAAACTGGATATGTCATTAACAACCGGGTTCGACTCCCGGCAGCGGAAAATTACTTTTTATATTCAAAGATTATTCACTTTTTATTGCAATTTATTATTTTTGGTGTCTTTATTCTTAAAAATCGTTTGTCATTCACCCAAAGTAATAGCAAGACAAATATTCAATTCAATTAGGAGAATTAGTTTTAAAAATATTTTAAATTTATTTTGCGTATAAAACTACTTATTGTCATTTGAAAAATAATAAGAATTTATGTGCTCCAGTATCTCAAAAAATAATTTAAAAAATTAATTTGGATATAACAATATTCACCATTTTCATATTTATAATATTTTCTCTAAAATTTATTTTTAAAAAAAAACTTGCAAAAATCTTAAACCAATCATATTTTTGAAAAATAAGTATCAAGATGGTTAGTAGTTAATTAAAGAGGGGATATTTGTGCATGTAAATGATTTAAGTGTACATAAATGATTTAAATTAGATTATACATCACCAAATATCAAAAAAATCCGTTGTAGCACATATAAACTGGATATGTCATTAACAACCGGGTTCGACTCCCGGCAGCGGAAAATTACTTTTTATATTCAAAGATTATTCACTTTTTATTGTAATTTATTATTTTTGGTGTCTTTATTCTTAAAAATCGTTTATCATTCCCCCAAAGTAATGGCAAGAAAAATATTCGATTCAATTAGGAGAATTAATTTTGAAAAATATTTTGAAATTTATTTTGAGTATAAAACTACTAATTATTAATTAAAAAAATAAGAATTTATGTCCTCCAGTATCTAAGAAAATAATTGAAAAAATTAATTTGGATATAATAATATTCACCATTTTCATATTTATAATATTTTCTCTAAAAATTTTTTTAAAAAAAAAACTTGCAAAAATCTTAAACCAATCATATTTTTGAAAAATAAGTATCAAGATGGTTAGTAGTTAATTAAAGAGGGGATATTTTTGCATGTAAATGATTTAAGTGTACATAAATGATTTAAATTAGATTATACATTACCAAACATCAAAAAAAATCCGTTGTAGCACATATAAACTGGATATGTCATTAACAACCGGGTTCGACTCCCGGCAGCGGAAAATTACTTTTTATATTCAAAGATTATTCACTTTTTATTGTAATTTATTATTTTTGGTGTCTTTATTCTTAAAAATCGTTTATCATTCCCCCAAAGTAATGGCAAGAAAAATATTCGATTCAATTAGGAGAATTAATTTTGAAAAATATTTTGAAATTTATTTTGAGTATAAAACTACTAATTATTAATTAAAAAAATAAGAATTTATGTCCTCCAGTATCTAAGAAAATAATTGAAAAAATTAATTTGGATATAATAATATTCACCATTTTCATATTTATAATATTTTCTCTAAATTTTTTTTTAAAAAAAAAACTTGCAAAAATCTTAAACCAATCATATTTTTGAAAAATAAGTATCAAGATGGTTAGTAGTTAATTAAAGAGGGGATATTTTTGCATGTAAATGATTTAAGTGTACATAAATGATTTAAATTAGATTATACATTACCAAACATCAAAAAAATCCGTTGTAGCACATATAAACTGGATATGTCATTAACAACCGGGTTCGACTCCCGGCAGCGGAAAATTACTTTTTATATTCAAAGATTATTCACTTTTTATTGCAATTTATTATTTTTGGTGTCTTTATTCTTAAAAATCGTTTGTCATTCACCCAAAGTAATAGCAAGACAAATATTCAATTCAATTAGGAGAATTAGTTTTAAAAATATTTTAAATTTATTTTGCGCATAAAACTACTTATTGTCATTTGAAAAATAATAAGAATTTATGTGCTCCAGTATCTCAAAAAATAATTTAAAAAATTAATTTGGATATAACAATATTCACCATTTTCATATTTATAATATTTTCTCTAAAATTTATTTTTAAAAAAAAACTTGCAAAAATCTTAAACCAATCATATTTTTGAAAAATAAGTATCAAGATGGTTAGTAGTTAATTAAAGAGGGGATATTTGTGCATGTAAATGATTTAAGTGTACATAAATGATTTAAATTAGATTATACATCACCAAATATCAAAAAAATCCGTTGTAGCACATATAAACTGGATATGTCATTAACAACCGGGTTCGACTCCCGGCAGCGGAAAATTACTTTTTATATTCAAAGATTATTCACTTTTTATTGTAATTTATTATTTTTGGTGTCTTTATTCTTAAAAATCGTTTATCATTCCCCCAAAGTAATGGCAAGAAAAATATTCGATTCAATTAGGAGAATTAATTTTGAAAAATATTTTGAAATTTATTTTGAGTATAAAACTACTAATTATTAATTAAAAAAATAAGAATTTATGTCCTCCAGTATCTAAGAAAATAATTGAAAAAATTAATTTGGATATAATAATATTCACCATTTTCATATTTATAATATTTTCTCTAAATTTTTTTTTAAAAAAAAAACTTGCAAAAATCTTAAACCAATCATATTTTTGAAAAATAAGTATCAAGATGGTTAGTAGTTAATTAAAGAGGGGATATTTTTGCATGTAAATGATTTAAGTGTACATAAATGATTTAAATTAGATTATACATTACCAAACATCAAAAAAATCCGTTGTAGCACATATAAACTGGATATGTCATTAACAACCGGGTTCGACTCCCGGCAGCGGAAAATTACTTTTTATATTCAAAGATTATTCACTTTTTATTGCAATTTATTATTTTTGGTGTCTTTATTCTTAAAAATCGTTTGTCATTCACCCAAAGTAATAGCAAGACAAATATTCAATTCAATTAGGAGAATTAGTTTTAAAAATATTTTAAATTTATTTTGCGTATAAAACTACTTATTGTCATTTGAAAAATAATAAGAATTTATGTGCTCCAGTATCTCAAAAAATAATTTAAAAAATTAATTTGGATATAACAATATTCACCATTTTCATATTTATAATATTTTCTCTAAAATTTATTTTTAAAAAAAAACTTGCAAAAATCTTAAACCAATCATATTTTTGAAAAATAAGTATCAAGATGGTTAGTAGTTAATTAAAGAGGGGATATTTGTGCATGTAAATGATTTAAGTGTACATAAATGATTTAAATTAGATTATACATCACCAAATATCAAAAAAATCCGTTGTAGCACATATAAACTGGATATGTCATTAACAACCGGGTTCGACTCCCGGCAGCGGAAAATTACTTTTTATATTCAAAGATTATTCACTTTTTATTGTAATTTATTATTTTTGGTGTCTTTATTCTTAAAAATCGTTTATCATTCCCCCAAAGTAATGGCAAGAAAAATATTCGATTCAATTAGGAGAATTAATTTTGAAAAATATTTTGAAATTTATTTTGAGTATAAAACTACTAATTATTAATTAAAAAAATAAGAATTTATGTCCTCCAGTATCTAAGAAAATAATTGAAAAAATTAATTTGGATATAATAATATTCACCATTTTCATATTTATAATATTTTCTCTAAAAATTTTTTTAAAAAAAAAACTTGCAAAAATCTTAAACCAATCATATTTTTGAAAAATAAGTATCAAGATGGTTAGTAGTTAATTAAAGAGGGGATATTTGTGCATGTAAATGATTTAAGTGTACATAAATGATTTAAATTAGATTATACATTACCAAACATCAAAAAAATCCGTTGTAGCACATATAAACTGGATATGTCATTAACAACCGGGTTCGACTCCCGGCAGCGGAAAATTACTTTTTATATTCAAAGATTATTCACTTTTTATTGCAATTTATTATTTTTGGTGTCTTTATTCTTAAAAATCGTTTGTCATTCACCCAAAGTAATAGCAAGACAAATATTCAATTCAATTAGGAGAATTAGTTTTAAAAATATTTTAAATTTATTTTGCGTATAAAACTACTTATTGTCATTTGAAAAATAATAAGAATTTATGTGCTCCAGTATCTCAAAAAATAATTTAAAAAATTAATTTGGATATAACAATATTCACCATTTTCATATTTATAATATTTTCTCTAAAATTTATTTTTAAAAAAAAACTTGCAAAAATCTTAAACCAATCATATTTTTGAAAAATAAGTATCAAGATGGTTAGTAGTTAATTAAAGAGGGGATATTTGTGCATGTAAATGATTTAAGTGTACATAAATGATTTAAATTAGATTATACATCACCAAATATCAAAAAAATCCGTTGTAGCACATATAAACTGGATATGTCATTAACAACCGGGTTCGACTCCCGGCAGCGGAAAATTACTTTTTATATTCAAAGATTATTCACTTTTTATTGTAATTTATTATTTTTGGTGTCTTTATTCTTAAAAATCGTTTATCATTCCCCCAAAGTAATGGCAAGAAAAATATTCGATTCAATTAGGAGAATTAATTTTGAAAAATATTTTGAAATTTATTTTGAGTATAAAACTACTAATTATTAATTAAAAAAATAAGAATTTATGTCCTCCAGTATCTAAGAAAATAATTGAAAAAATTAATTTGGATATAATAATATTCACCATTTTCATATTTATAATATTTTCTCTAAAATTTTTTTTAAAAAAAAAACTTGCAAAAATCTTAAACCAATCATATTTTTGAAAAATAAGTATCAAGATGGTTAGTAGTTAATTAAAGAGGGGATATTTGTGCATGTAAATGATTTAAGTGTACATAAATGATTTAAATTAGATTATACATTACCAAACATCAAAAAAATCCGTTGTAGCACATATAAACTGGATATGTCATTAACAACCGGGTTCGACTCCCGGCAGCGGAAAATTACTTTTTATATTCAAAGATTATTCACTTTTTATTGCAATTTATTATTTTTGGTGTCTTTATTCTTAAAAATCGTTTGTCATTCACCCAAAGTAATAGCAAGACAAATATTCAATTCAATTAGGAGAATTAGTTTTAAAAATATTTTAAATTTATTTTGCGTATAAAACTACTTATTGTCATTTGAAAAATAATAAGAATTTATGTGCTCCAGTATCTCAAAAAATAATTTAAAAAATTAATTTGGATATAACAATATTCACCATTTTCATATTTATAATATTTTCTCTAAAATTTATTTTTAAAAAAAAACTTGCAAAAATCTTAAACCAATCATATTTTTGAAAAATAAGTATCAAGATGGTTAGTAGTTAATTAAAGAGGGGATATTTGTGCATGTAAATGATTTAAGTGTACATAAATGATTTAAATTAGATTATACATCACCAAATATCAAAAAAATCCGTTGTAGCACATATAAACTGGATATGTCATTAACAACCGGGTTCGACTCCCGGCAGCGGAAAATTACTTTTTATATTCAAAGATTATTCACTTTTTATTGTAATTTATTATTTTTGGTGTCTTTATTCTTAAAAATCGTTTATCATTCCCCCAAAGTAATGGCAAGAAAAATATTCGATTCAATTAGGAGAATTAATTTTGAAAAATATTTTGAAATTTATTTTGAGTATAAAACTACTAATTATTAATTAAAAAAATAAGAATTTATGTCCTCCAGTATCTAAGAAAATAATTGAAAAAATTAATTTGGATATAATAATATTCACCATTTTCATATTTATAATATTTTCTCTAAATTTTTTTTTAAAAAAAAAAACTTGCAAAAATCTTAAACCAATCATATTTTTGAAAAATAAGTATCAAGATGGTTAGTAGTTAATTAAAGAGGGGATATTTTTGCATGTAAATGATTTAAGTGTACATAAATGATTTAAATTAGATTATACATTACCAAACATCAAAAAAATCCGTTGTAGCACATATAAACTGGATATGTCATTAACAACCGGGTTCGACTCCCGGCAGCGGAAAATTACTTTTTATATTCAAAGATTATTCACTTTTTATTGCAATTTATTATTTTTGGTGTCTTTATTCTTAAAAATCGTTTGTCATTCACCCAAAGTAATAGCAAGACAAATATTCAATTCAATTAGGAGAATTAGTTTTAAAAATATTTTAAATTTATTTTGCGTATAAAACTACTTATTGTCATTTGAAAAATAATAAGAATTTATGTGCTCCAGTATCTCAAAAAATAATTTAAAAAATTAATTTGGATATAACAATATTCACCATTTTCATATTTATAATATTTTCTCTAAAATTTATTTTTAAAAAAAAACTTGCAAAAATCTTAAACCAATCATATTTTTGAAAAATAAGTATCAAGATGGTTAGTAGTTAATTAAAGAGGGGATATTTGTGCATGTAAATGATTTAAGTGTACATAAATGATTTAAATTAGATTATACATCACCAAATATCAAAAAAATCCGTTGTAGCACATATAAACTGGATATGTCATTAACAACCGGGTTCGACTCCCGGCAGCGGAAAATTACTTTTTATATTCAAAGATTATTCACTTTTTATTGTAATTTATTATTTTTGGTGTCTTTATTCTTAAAAATCGTTTATCATTCCCCCAAAGTAATGGCAAGAAAAATATTCGATTCAATTAGGAGAATTAATTTTGAAAAATATTTTGAAATTTATTTTGAGTATAAAACTACTAATTATTAATTAAAAAAATAAGAATTTATGTCCTCCAGTATCTAAGAAAATAATTGAAAAAATTAATTTGGATATAATAATATTCACCATTTTCATATTTATAATATTTTCTCTAAAAATTTTTTTAAAAAAAAAACTTGCAAAAATCTTAAACCAATCATATTTTTGAAAAATAAGTATCAAGATGGTTAGTAGTTAATTAAAGAGGGGATATTTTTGCATGTAAATGATTTAAGTGTACATAAATGATTTAAATTAGATTATACATTACCAAACATCAAAAAAAATCCGTTGTAGCACATATAAACTGGATATGTCATTAACAACCGGGTTCGACTCCCGGCAGCGGAAAATTACTTTTTATATTCAAAGATTATTCACTTTTTATTGCAATTTATTATTTTTGGTGTCTTTATTCTTAAAAATCGTTTGTCATTCACCCAAAGTAATAGCAAGACAAATATTCAATTCAATTAGGAGAATTAGTTTTAAAAATATTTTAAATTTATTTTGCGTATAAAACTACTTATTGTCATTTGAAAAATAATAAGAATTTATGTGCTCCAGTATCTCAAAAAATAATTTAAAAAATTAATTTGGATATAACAATATTCACCATTTTCATATTTATAATATTTTCTCTAAAATTTATTTTTAAAAAAAAACTTGCAAAAATCTTAAACCAATCATATTTTTGAAAAATAAGTATCAAGATGGTTAGTAGTTAATTAAAGAGGGGATATTTGTGCATGTAAATGATTTAAGTGTACATAAATGATTTAAATTAGATTATACATCACCAAATATCAAAAAAATCCGTTGTAGCACATATAAACAGGATATGTCATTAACAACCGGGTTCGACTCCCGGCAGCGGAAAATTACTTTTTATATTCAAAGATTATTCACTTTTTATTGTAATTTATTATTTTTGGTGTCTTTATTATTAAAAATCGTTTGTCATTCACCCAAAGTAATAGCAAGACAAATATTCAATTCAATTAGGAGAATTAGTTTTAAAAATATTTTAAATTTATTTTGCGTATAAAACTACTTATTGTCATTTGAAAAATAATAAGAATTTATGTGCTCCAGTATCTCAAAAAATAATTTAAAAAATTAATTTGGATATAACAATATTCACCATTTTCATATTTATAATATTTTCTCTAAAATTTATTTTTAAAAAAAAACTTGCAAAAATCTTAAACCAATCATATTTTTGAAAAATAAGTATCAAGATGGTTAATAGTTAATTAAAGAGGGGATATTTTTGCATGTAAATGATTTAAGTGTACATAAATGATTTAAATTAGATTCTTCATTACCAAACATCAAAAAAATCCGTTGTAGCACATATAAACTGGATATGTCATTAACAACCGGGTTCGACTCCCGGCAGCGGAAAATTACTTTTTATATTCAAAGATTATTCACTTTTTATTGCAATTTATTATTTTTGGTGTCTTTATTATTAAAAATCGTTTGTCATTCACCCAAAGTAATAGCAAGACAAATATTCGATTCAATTAGGAGAATTAGTTTTAAAAAATATTTTAAATTTATTTTGCGTATAAAACTACTTGTTGTCATTTGAAAAATAATAAGAATTTATGTGCTCCAGTATCTCAAAAAATAATTGAAAAAATTAATTTGGATATAATAATATTCACCATTTTCATATTTCTAATATTTTCTCTAAAAATTTTTTTAAAAAAAAAACTTGCAAAAATCTTAAACCAATCATATTTTTGAAAAATAAGTATCAAGATGGTTAGTAGTTAATTAAAGAGGGGATATTTGTGCATCTAAATGATTTAAGTGTACATAAATGATTTAAATTAGATTCTTCATTACCAAACATCAAAAAAATCCGTTGTAGCACATATAAACTGGATATGTCATTAACAACCGGGTTCGACTCCCGGCAGCGAAAAATTACTTTTTATATTCAAAGATTATTCACTTTTTATTGCAATTTATTATTTTTGGTGTCTTTATTATTAAAAATCGTTTGTCATTCACCCAAAGTAATAGCAAGACAAATATTCAATTCAATTAGGAGAATTAGTTTTAAAAAGTATTTTAAATTTATTTTGCGTATAAAACTACTTATTGTCATTTGAAAAATAATAAGAATTTATGTGCTCCAGTATCTCAAAAAATAATTGAAAAAATTAATTTGGATATAATAATATTCACCATTTTCATATTTCTAATATTTTCTCTAAAAATTATTTTAAAAAAAAAACTTGCAAAAATCTTAAACCAATCATATTTTTGAAAAATAAGTATCAAGATGGTTAGTAGTTAATTAAAGAGGGGATATTTTTGCATGTAAATGATTTAAGTGTACATAAATGATTTAAATTAGATTATACATCACCAAACATCAAAAAAATCCGTTGGAGCACATATAAACAGGACATGTCATTACCAACCGGGTTCGACTCCCGGCAGCGAAAAGTTACTTTTTATATGCAAAGATTATTCACTTTTTATTGTAATTTGTTATTTTGGTGTCTTTATTCTTAAAAATCGTTTGTCATTCACCCAAAGTAATAGCAAGACAAATATTCGATTCAATTAGGAGAATTAGTTTTAAAAAATATTTTAAATTTATTTTGCGTATAAAACTACTTATTGTCATTTGAAAAATAATAAGAATTTATGTGCTCCAGTATCTCAAAAAATAATTTAAAAAATTAATTTGGATATAATAATATTCACCATTTTCATATTTATAATATTTTCTCTAAAATTTATTTTTAAAAAAAAACTTGCAAAAATCTTAAACCAATCATATTTTTGAAAAATAAGTATCAAGATGGTTAATAGTTAATTAAAGAGGGGATATTTTTGCATGTAAATGATTTAAGTGTACATAAATGATTTAAATTAGATTATACATTACCAAACATCAAAAAAATCCGTTGTAGCACATATAAACTGGATATGTCATTAACAACCGGGTTCGACTCCCGGCAGCGGAAAATTACTTTTTATATTCAAAGATTATTCACTTTTTATTGCAATTTATTATTTTTGGTGTCTTTATTCTTAAAAATCGTTTGTCATTCACCCAAAGTAATAGCAAGACAAATATTCAATTCAATTAGGAGAATTAGTTTTAAAAATATTTTAAATTTATTTTGCGTATAAAACTACTTATTGTCATTTGAAAAATAATAAGAATTTATGTGCTCCAGTATCTCAAAAAATAATTGAAAAAATTAATTTGGATATAATAATATTCACCATTTTCATATTTCTAATATTTTCTCTAAAAATTATTTTAAAAAAAAAACTTGCAAAAATCTTAAACCAATCATATTTTTGAAAAATAAGTATCAAGATGGTTAGTAGTTAATTAAAGAGGGGATATTTGTGCATCTAAATGATTTAAGTGTACATAAATGATTTAAATTAGATTCTTCATTACCAAACATCAAAAAAATCCGTTGTAGCACATATAAACTGGATATGTCATTAACAACCGGGTTCGACTCCCGGCAGCGGAAAATTACTTTTTATATTCAAAGATTATTCACTTTTTATTGCAATTTATTATTTTTGGTGTCTTTATTATTAAAAATCGTTTGTCATTCACCCAAAGTAATAGCAAGACAAATATTCAATTCAATTAGGAGAATTAGTTTTAAAAAGTATTTTAAATTTATTTTGCGTATAAAACTACTTATTGTCATTTGAAAAATAATAAGAATTTATGTGCTCCAGTATCTCAAAAAATAATTGAAAAAATTAATTTGGATATAATAATATTCACCATTTTCATATTTCTAATATTTTCTCTAAAAATTATTTTAAAAAAAAAACTTGCAAAAATCTTAAACCAATCATATTTTTGAAAAATAAGTATCAAGATGGTTAGTAGTTAATTAAAGAGGGGATATTTTTGCATGTAAATGATTTAAGTGTACATAAATGATTTAAATTAGATTATACATCACCAAACATCAAAAAAATCCGTTGGAGCACATATAAACAGGACATGTCATTACCAACCGGGTTCGACTCCCGGCAGCGAAAAGTTACTTTTTATATGCAAAGATTATTCACTTTTTATTGTAATTTGTTATTTTGGTGTCTTTATTCTTAAAAATCGTTTGTCATTCACCCAAAGTAATAGCAAGACAAATATTCGATTCAATTAGGAGAATTAGTTTTAAAAAATATTTTAAATTTATTTTGCGTATAAAACTACTTATTGTCATTTGAAAAATAATAAGAATTTATGTGCTCCAGTATCTCAAAAAATAATTTAAAAAATTAATTTGGATATAATAATATTCACCATTTTCATATTTATAATATTTTCTCTAAAATTTATTTTTAAAAAAAAACTTGCAAAAATCTTAAACCAATCATATTTTTGAAAAATAAGTATCAAGATGGTTAATAGTTAATTAAAGAGGGGATATTTTTGCATGTAAATGATTTAAGTGTACATAAATGATTTAAATTAGATTATACATTACCAAACATCAAAAAAATCCGTTGTAGCACATATAAACTGGATATGTCATTAACAACCGGGTTCGACTCCCGGCAGCGGAAAATTACTTTTTATATTCAAAGATTATTCACTTTTTATTGCAATTTATTATTTTTGGTGTCTTTATTCTTAAAAATCGTTTGTCATTCACCCAAAGTAATAGCAAGACAAATATTCAATTCAATTAGGAGAATTAGTTTTAAAAATATTTTAAATTTATTTTGCGTATAAAACTACTTATTGTCATTTGAAAAATAATAAGAATTTATGTGCTCCAGTATCTCAAAAAATAATTGAAAAAATTAATTTGGATATAATAATATTCACCATTTTCATATTTCTAATATTTTCTCTAAAAATTATTTTAAAAAAAAAACTTGCAAAAATCTTAAACCAATCATATTTTTGAAAAATAAGTATCAAGATGGTTAGTAGTTAATTAAAGAGGGGATATTTGTGCATCTAAATGATTTAAGTGTACATAAATGATTTAAATTAGATTCTTCATTACCAAACATCAAAAAAATCCGTTGTAGCACATATAAACTGGATATGTCATTAACAACCGGGTTCGACTCCCGGCAGCGGAAAATTACTTTTTATATTCAAAGATTATTCACTTTTTATTGCAATTTATTATTTTTGGTGTCTTTATTATTAAAAATCGTTTGTCATTCACCCAAAGTAATAGCAAGACAAATATTCAATTCAATTAGGAGAATTAGTTTTAAAAATATTTTAAATTTATTTTGCGTATAAAACTACTTATTGTCATTTAAAAAATAATAAGAATTTATGTGCTCCAGTATCTCAAAAAATAATTTAAAAAATTAATTTGGATATAACAATATTCACCATTTTCATATTTATAATATTTTCTCTAAAATTTATTTTTAAAAAAAAACTTGCAAAAATCTTAAACCAATCATATTTTTGAAAAATAAGTATCAAGATGGTTAGTAGTTAATTAAAGAGGGGATATTTGTGCATCTAAATGATTTAAGTGTACCTAAATGATTTAAATTAGATTCTTCATTACCAAACATCAAAAAAATCCGTTGTAGCACATATAAACTGGATATGTCATTAACAACCGGGTTCGACTCCCGGCAGCGGAAAATTACTTTTTATATTCAAAGATTATTCACTTTTTATTGCAATTTATTATTTTTGGTGTCTTTATTATTAAAAATCGTTTGTCATTCACCCAAAGTAATAGCAAGACAAATATTCAATTCAATTAGGAGAATTAGTTTTAAAAAGTATTTTAAATTTATTTTGCGTATAAAACTACTTATTGTCAATTGAAAAATAATAAGAATTTATGTGCTCCAGTATCTCAAAAAATAATTGAAAAAATTAATTTGGATATAATAATATTCACCATTTTCATATTTATAATATTTTCTCTAAAATTTATTTTTAAAAAAAAACTTGCAAAAATCTTAAACCAATCATATTTTTGAAAAATAAGTATCAAGATGGTTAATAGTTAATTAAAGAGGGGATATTTTTGCATGTAAATGATTTAAGTGTACATAAATGATTTAAATTAGATTATACATTACCAAACATCAAAAAAATCCGTTGTAGCACATATAAACTGGATATGTCATTAACAACCGGGTTCGACTCCCGGCAGCGGAAAATTACTTTTTATATTCAAAGATTATTCACTTTTTATTGCAATTTATTATTTTTGGTGTCTTTATTCTTAAAAATCGTTTGTCATTCACCCAAAGTAATAGCAAGACAAATATTCAATTCAATTAGGAGAATTAGTTTTAAAAATATTTTAAATTTATTTTGCGTATAAAACTACTTATTGTCATTTGAAAAATAATAAGAATTTATGTGCTCCAGTATCTCAAAAAATAATTGAAAAAATTAATTTGGATATAATAATATTCACCATTTTCATATTTCTAATATTTTCTCTAAAAATTATTTTAAAAAAAAAACTTGCAAAAATCTTAAACCAATCATATTTTTGAAAAATAAGTATCAAGATGGTTAGTAGTTAATTAAAGAGGGGATATTTGTGCATCTAAATGATTTAAGTGTACATAAATGATTTAAATTAGATTTTTCATTACCAAACATCAAAAAAATCCGTTGTAGCACATATAAACTGGATATGTCATTAACAACCGGGTTCGACTCCCGGCAGCGGAAAATTACTTTTTATATTCAAAGATTATTCACTTTTTATTGCAATTTATTATTTTTGGTGTCTTTATTATTAAAAATCGTTTGTCATTCACCCAAAGTAATAGCAAGACAAATATTCAATTCAATTAGGAGAATTAGTTTTAAAAATATTTTAAATTTATTTTGCGTATAAAACTACTTATTGTCATTTAAAAAATAATAAGAATTTATGTGCTCCAGTATCTCAAAAAATAATTGAAAAAATTAATTTGGATATAACAATATTCACCATTTTCATATTTATAATATTTTCTCTAAAATTTATTTTTAAAAAAAAACTTGCAAAAATCTTAAACCAATCATATTTTTGAAAAATAAGTATCAAGATGGTTAGTAGTTAATTAAAGAGAGGATATTTGTGCATGTAAATGATTTAAGTGTACATAAATGATTTAAATTAGATTATACATCACCAAATATCAAAAAAATCCGTTGTAGCACATATAAACTGGATATGTCATTAACAACCGGGTTCGACTCCCGGCAGCGGAAAATTACTTTTTATATTCAAAGATTATTCACTTTTTATTGTAATTTATTATTTTTGGTGTCTTTATTCTTAAAAATCGTTTATCATTCCCCCAAAGTAATGGCAAGAAAAATATTCGATTCAATTAGGAGAATTAATTTTGAAAAATATTTTGAAATTTATTTTGAGTATAAAACTACTAATTATTAATTAAAAAAATAAGAATTTATGTCCTCCAGTATCTCAGAAAAT
>BRYF01000016.1:9633983-9646483 GCA_030159135.1 Actinidia polygama | reverse complement strand
AATAAAAAACATTTTTAAAAAAAAATCTCTAAAATTCAAAGTAATCCAAATAACACATTAATTTTGACTTAATTGATTTTTTTTTGTAAAACAAAATCTTTTCTGAAACATCAAAAACAATTAGAAAAAAAATACTAATTTTTTAAATAAGAAAAAATAAATGCAAAAAGAAGAGAAGGTGTTTGAAAATAGTAAGAATAATTGTCAAAGTTAACAGAGATTAATTGGTTGAGCAGTTAAGTTTTGGGATAACTTCTACATACATGTGTCACCTATAGAGTAGTTCACCTCACCAACTCTAGCAATTTCACTAGTCCTAACTATAGCAAAACCGAACCGCAGATGCTAAATCTGAAGTAGTTTAACACATTGTTGTACATTAAACAGATTGTGGCACTGTCCGAAGTATTTCTGTGAGTCAAAATAAATGGGACAGTACTGGAAAGAATCAAAGATTGGTTTTGTATTAGCAGATGAGTTATACATTGATCCAAATTGCATTGCCACTCGAAATCAAGATATTGGGATTGAACTACTTCATTGATTCATAACCTTTCGAAACACTTTGTTTTGGTTTGACTTTCTCTTTATGTCTGGCTCCAGCTTGCTGGGATTTAACTTGTTTGATTTAGGCCCGCTGTCTTTTAATGCAGGACCTACAGTACAAGTCTGTCCTAAATCATTCAGGAACAGACTAACAAAGAGAAGGGAAAGATGTATTTTCATTTGGATACTAAGTAACGTACTTAGGACTACTAAAGTAACCTAATTAGGACTAAGTTCTTTTCTTTGGTAAACAAACGCCAGCAGCTACAATCAACGAAGGAATATCCCAACAACATACCAAAAACAAGAATGGCTAAACACTAGCAACGAAAAGCCCCCAAATCCTAAGGATAAGGATACCAAGGCTACCAAAACAAACAAAAGACCCGAGAACACCTTCAATATTTCAATAGAGATGTTTCATGCTCAACATATTTACCAATTGCTATGAAAATATTGTGGCAGCCATAGAAATCTTGTAAATGGCCTGAAGAAAATATTTCCGTTGGTAATAATTCACAGCCCAACCCATCTCATTATCAGAGAAACGACCAATGACTTAACTGGTTACTAGCCAACATAGCTCCCTAAACATTGCTATATAATAGTTACAGTCAAAAAACAAATGGCTAGGATTCCATTGCTTGATCACAAAGAACTATCATCCTTAATCACATTTCACTCAAGTAATCTATCCCTTGTAGCCAATCTACCCCTGAATCATAACATCTAGGGACATTACGACTGAACCAAACAAAATTCCACAACTTTCATAAGCTCTTCCGTAATTGCTTGCCAAACAGACATTGTAGAATAATTTCCATTAGAGTAGGGATACAAATGACTATCAGGCAGATCAATATCTGGTACCAAGAAATTTGTAGTGTCATCCATGATTTCTTGGGTCACTTTATTCCTCCTAGGCCAATTTCCATGCCACTTCATGAATAAGATAGAACTCCAATAGATTTGGTTACCCCGTTAATATGCATCTTAATGGGGTTAATTTGTGGTTGGTTGGAAATATTGTACATATCATACGATAAAATTTAAAAAAAACAAACATGCACCTCCATTGCCAGTCCTTAATACTGTTTAACCTTCTAGTCTATTACTCTGCAGTTGCATCCAGTTCCGGCGAGTAAAAGACCAACACAAAAGCAAAAATCTACAAACGTTATTGATGTGGGATAAAACGTTCACACCTCGCCAAGGTCACACGTCGCCTACCTTCAAGAGAATCTCCACTATACCTCGATATGCTCATTCCTTCATCACTAGGCTTCCTTCATCTCGCCAGGCGAGGAGACCCCTCATCGCCAGATCGCCAGAAAGATTGAACTTAATCTCGCCAGCCTCTATACCGCAGATGGGCGATGTGAAGAACATGGTCTCCAGTCTTCTATATCCATATGAACTCTATCTCCTCCAGTCTTGTATCTCCACAAAGATACTACCTTCAGAAGAGATTCATTCCTTCTCGAAGCCTACAATCACGGAATATCCTCCAGGTGTCATATCCCCCTATTAAACCTCCTATATCTCCGGGATATATTACCATACTTGGCTGTCCGAGGATCACGCTATAGTTTTCTTACATAGCTCTCCTTTCTCCATCTATATAAAGGCAATAAGTCGTATACCAATAAGGTATAGCCTATTTGATTTTAGCAACTCGTAAGAATCCTACAAAAACTGTACACCTTGTACCTAAACAACTTTAAACAAAAGGAAAGATGCATACACAGCGGCACTGCAATTGTGCCAGAAAATCAATTCAGGAGGGGCACAATTAGCTTGGACTAACATTAGACCAAAAATGTACAACCCCTTATTGGGCCTAATACAGACTAATGATAGCAGAAACTGCCATCAATTTGAACACAGATAAAATATGATTAGATAGGTGTAATGTTCACGACCATAATGAGTGTCAGGTTACAAGTTGGACCATAATGATGGTTAACATTGTTTGGAGAGAGAGAGAGAGAGAGAATTATAAATTGAAAGTAGAGAAACTAGAGAGTATTATAAACACGGATAGATATATAAAGGTGGGTTTTTTTAGCAAAATAAAAATTGAAAGGACCAAATGCAGGAATTTTACTAGAAAATTAAAGAAAAAAGACTCAAAGATTATGAAGGAACATGCAAAGTTTTTAGGAGGCAACTTGAAAAAGTAAATCATAACTATGGGTAAACTGTAATATCTGACACCTTCAGACGTGCCCCTTCTGGGCACAATGTTGCCCCGCTCGTGATCGTACACCAAATTTTAGAAGCATAAACACTGCACAAGAAGGAAATACCAGATAAATAATCTGCAATGTGTAGTTGCAGAATCTCTCTTTTTCACCCATTGCAGTGTCTTCTATTGCGATCTTTGTGATACAGCATAAAGAGTAGTAGAAGCATCATTAACTGTTAACACAAGAAGCAGCGTGTAGTTATGCTGCTTAAAGGTACAAGTTACAACACCAAACTATTAATATCCACGTCAAACAAAGGTTGCAAGAAAGCAATTTTTTACAGTATACACATACAATTTTAAAGCAAATATGGGCATGGAGCCAGGCAAACTGATATCAAAGTAGCTTGGTTTACGAAAATGAAAAGCATTTGATGAGATGTTACTGAAGTGAAAAGCACTATGAGATCAATAATAGAACATGATACATCTTACTAATAATAACTCATTGAGTGGAAGTTGATGACGCTGCACAATGCTGGAAGTACTCCACAAATTTTCAATAAAATCGAGGGAAACCGCAGTATAGGCTCCCCTCTCCCGTCTTTAGTAGCAATATTCAGTACTGCTGCCCTTGCCGAGCAACCCACCAGAAGGTTTTAGTAGGGAAACATTATAAATTGATATAATCACCAACATATGTGGCTAAGTGTTACCCTTTGGAAATTTTCTTTTCTTTTTTGATCAGTAAGAAGCTTACATGCAGATATACAACAGCGAAGATGCAAGTTCAATGACATGTTGAAAAGCTTTCAAATCAAAGTTCCATTTTATGCTTCATTGAATATTTCCAATCTACAAGAACAAAATTTTCAGGATTAAAATGAAGTCAACTTCAGTACTAGATAAGAGCAATTCCGCATGGTTTACAATAATGATTTGATAAAATCAACTATTAGTATTTTCAACAGTAAGCAAGATTACACCATACAACATAGTTATAATCGAAAATTTATCTGAGTCAAGTCCATGAACAAGTAAAGAATCCAGCAACAAAAATATCTAAACTTGAAAAGGGGGAAAGAGATCTTGGATCTACGATTTAATGAATTTGATATTGTCTACCAGGTATGACATTTAAACAGTGAAAATTTAAAATTACAATAACAATGCAAAGATCTATCATCCACCAATTTTTGAATTTGCATGTCAACAGTGTGTCATTTGTGAACACGAGAAACATTATGCAGCAATATCATTTGTTACAAGTCTTAAATGGCAACAAATTACATTAGTTATCATCTTCTTCACCACTTAAATAATCTTCAATAAGAATTTGCAGTCTCTCCCATTGTTCAGATGCAGCATTGTTTCTGTCGAGACTTCACTACTTCTGGTGCGTTTTGTTAAACTTAGAAATTGTGACATCAGTACGATGTCTGAAATACCAAATATATAGTCAAGGATAACATATGAAGAAGAGGGAGCTCACCAGCAATGGAAGATTTCCCAATATAGGTCAATATAAACTTGCAAAGTAGTGACAATAAATGCGGTAAGATTTGTTCTTCAATTTTTTTCCCTATTTTCTTCTGGGTTTTTTTCTTTAGTTTATTAGAATTCATTTATCAAATTGACCCCATCACTGAATTGCAATATTAATATTGCTTTGGAGTCAAGTCCACCTTTCTCGTGAGCAGGTTACTATGATCAATTAGATCCCACAATTTATCATACAGTGAGTTGAAAATGAAAAGTAAGCAATGGAATTCATACCCCAGATCGTGAAAATTTTGCAAATGGGAACTTCTATGCTGCCCCATAAAGTACTGCAACCATATGCTGGCCTTGGGGTTTAAACAACCAATCAACATAATAAAAAATTGAAAATATTTAAATGAGTAATGACAAGCAATTAAAGTAATGTTAATAAACAAGCCATTTTACAAGAACATTGAATTATAAACATAATCCAAGTGAAATGGGGAGATAATGTGGCTTGAAACACAAATTACAGTTTGGTAAAGGGATGAGCGGCATAACCATTATCCACGCAATCAGTCGTAATTATTTTCATACTTGCCACCGGAGTTTAGACTCACTAATCATATATGCTATGCCAGTTTTAAGGATCACTAGCACTATGTTCTAGCTTCCCACAAAAAGCAACCTGATTCACCGTCCTCTGTTAGAGCATAGCAACAAGCATTATGAGAAGAATGGGAGTGGGAAATTGCAAACGAGAATGGCTAGGAATGAAAGAACATAAATGACCCATGAGATGACCTTGAGCCAGATGGAAAAAGGCATAGCGATGGCCATGAAGAAAGAGATAACACCGAAGAGCACTCCAAAGTGCTCGAGCACGCGGGTACCCTTTAGGTACTTTGGGGCGACGTATTTAGCGACGACGATGGAAGTCAATGGGAAGATCATCATTAGGCACACCGAGTGGAAGGTCCAAGGGTACTTTTCGTCCTTCTGGAGGGCTCCCAAGGCAATCTCAATTGCGGATGTCAAGCAGAAGCTAGGACAAGCATCGACAGTTCCAGGTTTAGGTTTCGCTGAGCGTTGCGTCTAATAATCGTTGGTTCTTGATCCTCGGGAGGACCACCATCTTCATCTACGGCATCGAGACGACCACAACCACCATCACTATCTTGATCCGCGGCATCGTGAGGATCACAATCAATTGATTGAGGCTGCTCGGCATCATCAGGAGAAGGCAATTGAACTACTGACTCGGACGGCGTCTCGATTGGAGATATCACTACCGATTCAAGCGGCATCGGCAATTGAAGCCCAAATATAATTTTCTCTTTTATACTTCATTGCTTACTTCCAATCTACATGAACAAAAATTTCAGTATTAAAATGTAATCAACTTCAGTACCAGATTAGAGCAATTCCACATGGTTGACATTAATGATACGAGGAAATCAACTATTAATATTTTCATTCAAGAAAACAAGCAAGATTACACCATACAGTATAGTAATATTTGAAAATTTATCAAAGCGTTGTCCATGAACAAGTAAAGAAGCCAGCAGCAAGCATTTCTACAGTAGGAAAAGGGGAGAGAAATCATGCATCAAATTGCTATTCCTTCTGCAATTAACTGAATTTGAAATTTTCTACCAGTCATGATATTTAGACAAGTGAAAATATTCAAAACTATAATAACAACAACGCAAGGATTCATCATCCACCCATATTTGAATAGGCATTTCAACAAAAACACGTAAAACGTTATGCAGGGACATCATTTGTTATTAGATGACAATCAATTGCATTTGTTCTCAGCCTCTTCACCACATAAATAATCTTCAGTAAGAAATTGCAGTCTCTTCCAATGCTTAGATGTGGTATTGTTTTTAGGTCTTCAAGAAGACATAGTTGAAACTTCGCTATTATTTGGGGCTTTTTGTTTAAAGTTTGGAATGGTTATAACAGAACCATGTTCACACAAAATGCTAATTATATACTTAGTAAAAGATTACACAAGAAGAAGGACCTGACCTTCATTGAAACATATTAACTTGACAAGCGGTGACAATATGTGAAGTGGGTTTTGTTCCTTAAATTTTTCTTCTTATTTCCTATAGTTTTTTTTCCCATTAATCTTGTAGAGGGTCAAAAATGATCAAAGACACATGGACAGAACCAGAGGAAGGCACGTGGACTATGAATGGTGGCATCACCTGGTGAAAGCAATGCAGCGATGGAGAAGATCTGCTCAGAGGGGGAAACCACCCCAAGCTTGCGTTGACAGCACTAGCCTTAACACTAAAAAGGGGCTCAAGTGTAACGACGTCATGTGGATAACCCTAACAATAGACTTCAACTACATCGCCCGACAACTACATATGAAGAAGTCGAGAGTGGTACGCGTGGGTCAAGTGGGAACACCCCACAGTGGTCTAGTTCCTTTCGAAGTGGAAGAGTGAGGTTCACGACGGTAGAATATCCTTCCATACATTAACCCAATGCGAGGAACTGCTCCAATTGCCTTGGCAGGACTTAGGGGGGAGCTTTGAGGCTTTGTATGCGATCACAGTGTGGCCTATGCACTGCGTCATGGAACCAACCTGGGATGGATGGGAATATATGGTCTGGAGGCTAAGTACATAGGATCACCAAGTGTTGGTTCGCATTGCTGAAGCATTGTAGCACTCGCAAGTCCTTCACTATGGCCTGGTTAATGCTTGAGTGAGATTATTCCTCCTTTGTGATATCCGGATTGCTTTGAGCAACGGTTTTCGGGAATAAGGGAACCTAAACATTCTTCTTGTGGTTCCAAGAGTGATGTGGTTGCACTTCATGTGATCCATGGGGTCACATGGGCAACGCGTCTTGTTGTCCAGGTGCCAAATAGCGTGAAAGCATTCACGCCTTGGCAACAAAGCTAACTCATTTCTATAAATAACAAGACTTAATCAGTTATGCACAAGAGTTTCGTATTCAATAGGTAAGCCACTTGAGATTGTTGCGAATTCCCCTCCCCCCCTCTCTCTAAGTTTTTCTCAGATCTTTACTTCATCACCCTCCAACTTATTCCATTCATTCTGGCAAATCATTTCCGAATCTCTACCTAAATTGAGATTATTGCCCCAATCACTAATTTCCAATAATAAGTTTATTTGGCAATTAAATGCCCCTTATTCATGAGCAGTTAGCTTCTACAACTGATCATATGATGAGTTAAAAATGAAAACTAAACTATTAAATTCAGACCATAAGATCCAGAAACTATTGCAAACGGGAACTCCTATCCAATAAACTAAATCAATCTTACGCCGGCCATTAGGGCTTAAACTACCCATCAACAGAATCAACCAGCGACGTAATTGATTACAGTAATTCTAACACACAAACCCATTTTACAAGACCGGGAAGGAATAACCCCCACACCCACCCCGTATTAACCGGGGCCATATATATGCCGTAATAATTTACCACAGAAAGCAAGCTGAATCAAAATCCTATATTCTAGCAATAGAAATTGCAGGTGATAATTGCTAAGAATGAGAGGCCATATATGAGCCAGTAGGTAACGTTGAGGCAAAGGGGAAATGACATGGTGATGGCCACGAAGAAAGCCGTAACCCCGAAGAATACACCAAGGTTTTCGAGCAAGGGAGCTCCGTTGGGGTGCTGGGGCCTTTGTATTTTGAGACAACGATGGAAGCGAATGCGAAGACGATGAAGAGGCACAGCAAGTTGAAGTTTACAAATAGTGATCGGATGGCCGTCTCGAGTGCGGCTGCCAGGCAGAACCCTAGGACTGGCATGGTGAAGTCGCGGTTGTGTTGAACATTGAACGCCGCAGCATCAGGAGGAGGAACAGGTACAAATAGTGAATCAGAAGACTGGGTTTGGGGAGCGCAAGGAGATTGCGATCTGGAAGTCGGCAAAGTTGGAGATGGAGGCGGTGTCTGCGGCTTGTGCGTTTGTAAGAGGTCTGCCATTTTTTGTTTCTTTCCACAGCCAACTACTGAGGGGATATTATAGATAAAGAAATTGCAACCAGTAGATCCGCGCAGTCGAGGAAGACATGGGACCAACGAACGGAATAGTAAAATAGGCTTCTTCTGAGTCCTCGTTGGAATTAAAATGATATTCAAACTGATGTTGTAGCGCGAATCGAAAGACCCACTTACGTGGATTACAAACGTTGCTTGATCACGTCACTACCACTTACGTGGATTGCAAACTTTGCTTGATCACGTCAGTACGTGGATTGCAAACGTTGCTTGATCACGTCACTACGAAGACGCACTTACGAGGATTGCAAACGTTGCTTGATCACGTCATTCCGGCAAAATTAGTTTTTCATTTGTTAATCCTCTGGAGTCTCTCATCAGGCATCAACTCATTCAAAAGATCAGTCTCTCTTAGGGGTCATTTCTAGGGGAATATGGAGAATGAGATTGGATTTAATATATCGTGAGTCCCACAAGTATTTGGTTTGGCCAATTGCATCCGAATTATTATCTATTGGAGTTTTATATATCCCATCTATTGTGGTAAAATTTGAGGATGAGCAACCAATAGTCAAAATTACTCGTGACCTTGGCAATAATTTTGGCGACCTACGCAGGAGAACAAACGTGACCGGTCGAGGTGAGGCCGCTCAACCCCCCTCTCCGGCGTGGAGATCAGACCAAAGCGAAGATAAGCTAGGCAAAGCAAAAATACTAGAGCTCTCAAAAATGAATAAACAAGGGTTTTGTCATATCTTTAATGATGGGGGAGCGGCCATTTTATAGTTGGAGAAGGGAGAATCGTGTAAGGAAAGTACAGCGTGATTTTCGGACGGCTAAGTATGGAAGGAGATATTGGAGTAAACATAGAAGAATGCCATTTGGAGAATAAATCATATTTATAGGCAACATGACGGAGAAGGAGTATCAAGCAGATGGATTCCTTATAGAGATGGAGTCCTTATGGAAATAGTCTTCTGGTAGGTGAAGGTAACAATCCCGTCCATTGGAGCACATGGCAACCTCAATATATTGGCGACGTGGCCCCCTCAAGCGATGAGTCTATTTCAAATCATCAATAGGTGAAGATTTTGCCCCACTTCAGTAGTCCCCCTACTCGAGATGCTGAAATGAAACACTTGTGATCTTCGAGTAGCAAATCTAGTAGCTCAGTAACAATGACGTTAGCATGTGATGATGACACGTTTTCAAAGGTGGACACGTGGAGGAGAGTATTAATGACGAAACGGCATTTTGGCAGAAATGGTGAAATAACTTTTTGGTGGGAACGACGGTTCGACCTTGGAACTCAGAACGTCATGTGATCATGGTCGTTGGATCAGATAGATCTAAGCCCTTGGTGCTTCTTATAAATGGGGGGTCCCCCATTCATTTGTACTCTTTTTGCTCTCGTTATCGAACCACTGTTCTTGCTTCGACGTTCACCTCACCCCTGCCAGCTCGCCATCGTTTTCTCACCTTTAATTCAGTAAGTATCAACACCTTTAGTTTGATCTCCATTCCTGCTTATATCGTGTATGTCATGTAGATCCGACTTAGAAGATTCACTATCTTCTTGGATATCAGACCATCTAGGTGAGAAATCCTATATGGCCGATGAGGTCGCCCAACTTCCTTGTTCACATCGGGAAGATCCCCCCATTCCCGAGGCTAGCCCATCGATCTCTACTCCCCCTCCAATTGAGAGGGAGACTAACATAATGACTAAGGATGAACTGGACATCCTTAGAGAGTCTTTTTCCTTCCCTTCGAGTGTCCAAATCAGATTACCCGAGGAGGACGAGATTATAGCTTCCACTCATTCGGGCGAGGTGGCCTTTTACGAGGCTGCCTTCCATGCTGGTCTTCGTTTTCCAATTCACCCAACTATTAGGAAAATTCTTTATTACTACAATATTTGACCTACCCAGCTCACTCCCAATGCCTGTGAGCACACAAGTTTTCTCTTTCTCTCAACGAGTTCAGGAGCTTGTTTGCTCTCAATAAAAACCCAAACCCAATTCTGGTTAGCTGTACTTCAAGGTGATGTCGTAAAAGAGCTTACTAGGAGGATACCCCAGCAACGTCAAGGGATGGAGAAAAAATTCTTTTTCATCTCGAGAGATGACTAGGAGTTTCCCTTGGGGACATCTAGGGACATTAAAGTTCCACAGGTTCCGAGGTCGTGGGGTATCCCAGGTCAGTTTCTCTTGTAATGAGTTATTCTTTTTCTTGACAAAGATAGTTCCCCTTTTATGACTGATAATGATTTCTCTTGTTTTCAGGCAAGCGCTGCAATAAACTGTCTATTTTGTCTTCTGGTCCAAGTTCTTCAATAAGTGCTTCAAGGTCGCCACCCTACCTATGACGTCCACCGAAGGAAATAAAGGAGAGAACCCACCATGAGGAAGTGCAAACCCAGTTTCAGGCGATGAGGGTGAGTTCCATCATTCCCGAGGTGAACCTAGTTGATGTGACCATTCCTGAGATAGTTTGATAGAATACCTAGGTACCATCAGGAGGAGAATCCACTCCTACTGCGAAAGGAGTGGTCATTGGTGAGAAGCATCCAAGGACGAGGTGTCCCACATCTTGCTCAGTGAGGTGAGGTCAAAGGAGAAAGAGGCCCTGCCCGCGGAAAAGAAGGCCAAATCGGTGACATCAAGCGCTCTGGCGACCAAAGGAGCCCGACCAACAACGGCTCCTAGGAAGGGCACTTCGGCAAACTCCGGTGCTGCCCTGGTGCCTGGAGCTTTAAAGCTGGGGAATGCTTTAGTGGCTGAGAAGATTCTGTCGGAGGTGATTCTCCCTGCCGACAAGAGAAGGTTGACAAACTCTCCTTGGATCAAGTGGTCATAAAATTTTTCCACATCGTCGGTCGGTATATGATCAATTCATCCTCGGTCTTTATTTTATTGCTTTTGTTGTTTCAAGGCGCTCACAGAAACTTGTTTGTAGCAGGCGGTTGTGCTCGGGGCTTCCCTCGCTATCCGAAGTAGGGGTATAGGGAATGAAGCATCATTTCAGATCACCCGAGCTCAGAATCGGGCCATCGAGCTAGAAGGAATCCTGGCCGAGCAAGAGAAGAAGGCTAGCGCAGAGCTCAAGGCAAAATCCGATGCCGTGGCGACGCTAGAGGAGGAGGTGGCCTAGTTAAAAAAGAACGAAGTCCTCGCCAAGAAGAAGGATGCGAAGGAATACAAGTCCTCAGATGATTTCCAAGAGACTGTGGAATCCACGGCCTCCAAATACTTTGGTGAGGGGTTCGATTTCTGCAAGAGGCAACTAACTCACCATCATTCTAACCTCAGCATCGACTTGAATGACATGGGCATCGATCATGATCTGCTCGAAGAGGCCGAGGAAGAGGAAGGAGACAAGGAGAAGGAAGGCAACAAGGAAAAGGGCGAGGAGAATGGCGACACCAGTCATTTCTCTCATTGAGTACTTGTATTTTTGTAAACTTTTTTCCTCTTTTCCTTGTAATGGTAACATGTAATCCTTCCACTTTTTAATGACTATAACTCTTCTTTCCATGTTTCCTTTATTGTATACTCATTTTTCCTTGCATGGCGATATCATAAAGTTGACTTGGCGAGATAAATCTTGATCAATTGGCGAATTCAACTGCATGGCGAATTTATTAAGTCCATTCGCCTTAATAAGGCAAATTTCAAACTTAATCATGGCGATCAAATTAACTCGTTGAGCTTGATTAATAGACAATTTAAGGCGGGTTCAAGTTGCTATATCATGTGCAAACACTGAACCTTGCCATGGCGATATATATATAATGAAGCGTTCCATCTTTTGGTGATTGAGATGCCTTGCTAATGACTGGGCAATCCTGACATTGGTGATAATGAAAACGACAATCAAGCTGTCTTCTCAATGAACGGGGACTCTTGATATTGGCGATAACCAAACTGACGACATCAAAACTTTTGAAATTGGCGACATAACTCACGTGAATATTGGTGACAAAATCAAACGAGAGATTTTAATATTAAAATAATTCTTATCAAATGGAGATTGGCGAGCATAACAATGATTTTGTCGATTAAAATTGTACATATATGGAGATTTTGGCAAAATCAGAACTATGGCGATCTAGGCGACTCTATATGGAGTTTGGCGATCATATGATTAGTGACACCTCACTGCGTAGGCGATCTTCTTCTCTTGGCCACCAGCAAGATTACTAGTAATACTTTTCAAATTATCGATGTTCCAGGGGTGAGGTAGTGCTTTCACAGTTACGTCTTCCAGCCAATAGGTTCCCT
>BRYF01000016.1:9626483-9631483 GCA_030159135.1 Actinidia polygama | reverse complement strand
TTTTTTTTCTTTTTTCTTTATTAAATTTACTAATTAATATTTTTTGGCTGATTGAATAGCTTTGTTTACTTTGGTCACTGTCCAAATAAAAAAAAATTCTTGTTTTGTCTTAACTTGGTCCAAGTTGATGCTTAGCTGTGAACAACTTGAAATAGTACACCTGAAAAATTATCTTTTTGGTCCCAATTTATTTGGACAATGACTTTCATATTTTTTTTTCTAATTATATTTTTTAAATTTTTATTAAATAAACTTATCCCAATAGTCTAGAATTGATATGGAGTTTTGTTAAGAACAATGCATTTTGAGAATGCATTTTGTGAATGACATAGGTAATGCATGGTCTTTTTTTTTTGCGCAGTACTCGTGGGCACAGACAATTTCTAGTGTAATAGTATCATTCATCCACGTCGGTCCTATTTCTGCTTGTCAGATGATTTTGACGATATTAATGCTCGGGTTTGGCAAGAACTATAGGGGTATACTCCTATTCGAGATGAAATCAAAAGCTGAGGCTAGGTTAGCGAGGGTGTCAGCCTTACTATTTTCTTCTCAGGGAAGTTGGCAAATTTTGAAGGCTCTGATCTTTTTTTATAGGACTTTCACTTCTTCCAGGTAGGACACCATCCGATGATCTTTGGCGAGGTAATCTCCTTGTACTTGGCTCACCAAAAGTTGAGAGTTACTGAAGGTGTCCAAGGACTTAACCCCCAATTCTGTTGCAACCCTAAGTCTGCGCGAGGATAGCTTTGTACTCTACTTCGTTGTTTGTGGCTTTGAACCCCATCCATATAGCGTACTCTATTCGCTCGCCAAAAGGAGTTTGGAGGACCAGTCCTGCACCACAGCCATGCTGGTTGGATGAACCATCTACAAAAAGCTTCCATTTGGCGAGGCCATCTTTATGGTCTTGCTTTTCTAAAGGTCCCACCTCGGGGGAAGTGACTTCGGGTTCTGGAGCAACGTCGTGTATAAAATCAACCATGCAATTGGTCAGTGCTTGGGTTTTGATTGCCATCCTTAGTCTATAGTTAATATGAAATTCACTGAACTCAATAGACCATTTGAGAAGTCTTCCCGAGGTGTCAGGTCGTTGTAGTATCTACTTCAAGGGATGGTACATCAGCACAGCAATGGGATGAACTTGAAACTAATGTCGAAGCTTTTTAGTGGCGATTAGAAAGGCATAGGCGAGCTTTTCAATTTTCAAGTAATTAGTCTCAGCTCCCATGAGGACTTTGTTGATGTAGTATACAAGTTTTTGAACTTTGTCCTCTTCTCAGATAAGTACTGCACTTACAACTGTTGGGGGGACGGAGAGGTATAAAATGTGCTCCTCATCCATGCTGGGAACTGTGAGCAAAGGCGGTGACCCAAGATATTTCTTAAGTTGCTAGAATGCAGTCTCGGACTCTTTCGTCCACTTAAAAGCTCTGTTCTTCCTCAAAATCTTGAAGAATGGCTGACACTTGTTTGCTGATTTAGAAACGAATCTATTAAAAGCAGCTACTCGTCCAGTTAACTGCTGCACTTCATGCATATTCATGGGCGAGCTCATAGCTAACAAAGCCTGAATCTAGTCCAGATTGGCCTCAATTCCACGCTTAGTCACAAGGAAGCCAATGAATTTACCCGAGATACTCCAAAGATGCATTTGAAAGGATTTAACATCATCTTGTGCTTCCGTAGGACGCCAAATGCTTCTTCCAGGTAGGCGATGTGATTAGCAGCCTCTAGGCTTTTGATGAGCATATCATCTATGTAAACTTCTATTGTCTTTCCTATCATCTTATTGAACATCTTATTTACCAATCTCTGGTACGTCGCCCCGAGATTCTTCAATCCAAAAGGCATGACCTTGTACCAAATAACCCTCTTTCCATGATAAAAGAAGTCTTCTCCACGTCGGGTGGATATATCTTGATATGGTGATATCTTGAGAAGGCATCCATAAAGCTAAGAATCTCATACTTGGAGGTAGCATCAACAATCAAATCAATTTTGGGTAGTGGAAAGCTGTCTTTTGGGCAAGCTTTATTAAGGTCGGTAAAGTCAACACATACTCTCCACTTTTTCTCTTTTTTAGGGTGACGACAATGTTGGAAAGCCCATCTACATAGTGGGATTCCCAAATAACATTGGCTTTGATGAGCTTGACCACTTCTTCTTCTATGACCTTCAAGCGTTATGGGGCAAACTTTCTTCTTTTATAGCAAAATAGGGAATGATCTGGATTGGTAAACAGCTTATGAACAGTGACTTGAGGGTCTATCCTTGGGACCTCGCCTTGTGACCAAGAGAACACATCATAATTTTTCTTCAAAATTACACCAGCGCACTTCGCAGCTCGTTGGTTAGCTCGGTCTCGATCATAACATGGCGATTTGGATAGTCGGGATGTACGGAGATTGGAGCAACTTATTCTAAAAGCTTTGTGTTTTCTATTTCTCTAGGGTCAACAAGGGTAATTTTTTCTACCTCGTCCCTCAATGCTTCCATCTCGGCGTCGTCAATCTGTAATTGCTATTTGTCCCCTAGCTTCGAAGAAGATTCATCCCTCATGGCCGAGATAGCGTTTCCTGATAACTTTATGGTCGCCCTTCACCTCGCCTATCCTTGTTGAAGTGGGAAACTTCATCATCAGGTGATAAGTTGAAGTGATGGCCTTAACTTTGCCCAATGCCGAACGACCTAAGATCGCATTATAGGGCGAAGGGCAATCCCCTATAATGATATCCTGTCATATAGTGGTCTGGTGAGGCTCAGTTCCTAGGGTCACCGGCAACCTGATCCACCCAATTGGGTGAGCGACCAATGGGTAAACAAGATATCAACGGAACTTCCATTATCAATCAAGATTCTTTGCACGTTGAAGTTGGCGATGGTGGCCAAGATGACCAAGGCGTCATCATTGGGGAGATGCAAGCCTGTCAAGTCATCATTAGTGAAGGGAATGGCTGGTGAGCTGCGGCTAATGGTGATGAGAGGTTGTAAACTTCCTCTTCTGCTCACCCACAAGCTTCTCTGACATGTCTCTTCCATGATGAGCTTGAATATACTCTTGATCTAAACCCCCCATGAATCACTTGGATATCTCATGTCGTGGGCCTATTGTTGCCATATCTTCTTTCAGGCGATCCAGTTCGTGGGCAATCAGCAACATATTTTCGGAGATATCCCCTCTTGATCAGGTCAGCTATTTGCTTATTCAGTTGAAAGCAGTCCTCGGTGTTGTGCCCATAGTCTCAGTGGAACTCACAATACTTGTTCCTATTTCTTTTCCCATGCCACTTTATAAATTATTCGTGTTTCATTTTCGTGAATACCTGGGCTATGGGAGTATTGAAAGGAAGCAATACCAAGTTGGGTAGACGGGGTAGAGTGCGCGGATGTCGGTCATTGGTCTTCCTCCTAACATCTCGATCTGACCGTTTTTTCCTTGTCTCCATATTCAGCTCGCCTGGAATATGACTCGTTTCTTTTGTGATCTTCCCTTCCTCACCTTCTTTGCTTGGCCTCGGGCAATTCTTCTGTGGCAATATATTTTTCAGATTTGCTTTGGAGTGCCGACTTTGTCTCTGGAATATTTTTGAAAAGGGAGTCAAATAATGGATCAGGGTGTAGTCCTTCCATCATCGCCATGACCACTACCTTATAACTAGCGCCTTCCACCTCTAGCACGCCCTGATTGAACTCTTGACGTAGTCTTTCAAGCTCTTCCCTTCTTTTTGGTGAACTATAAACAGGTGGGATGCCTTCTTTTGCCTGACCCGATAACTCATAAAATTGGAGACAAAGATCCTGCTCAAGTCGCCAAAAGAATCAATGGTTCTTGGAGACAACTTTCTGAACCAAGTTCTTGCCGAGCCTTTCAAGGTCTCCGAGAAAGCTTTACACATCACCTCGTCTAAATATTCCTATAGTGTCATCAGGTTCCTGTATGAGTTTAGGTGGTCCATTGGATCGATCTTCCCTTCATATGTCCCGAGCTGGGATGGTAGCTTGAATTTAGACAAAACCCTTGGCATCATTACTCTATCTGTGAATGGAGGTTCTGTTTGTCGTACTAAGGTGTCCACAGTAACTAGTGCATTAGCACCTGTGTTGATGGCATTGATCTTAGCGTCCAAGTCCTTGATCTTTTGAGTAGTGAACTCCTCTCGACGCCTGGGTGCCTAGTCAATATGGCAAGGTGACCGTCCTCTTTTTTTAATCTCCTCGACCCCTACTTTACTGGTCTGGATGGATGACTCAGATTTTGCCGAAACAGGGATCCTTTCTTGTCTAGATCGTATGCTCGGTGATCGGGGTCAGCGATTTCAGGCCCGACTAGTGCTTTGACTACTCTGAGATTCATGATTGTCTGATCGGCGAGAACGGTGAGACCATTCAATTTCATATGGGATGGGTGTTGTTGGAGGTGGTGGATTGTTTGTTGCAAGGTGCTGTATCACGCAAATGTTGTTTTCATTCATGATCCTGATTTGTTGGGCGATCCCATGCATTTCACGATGGAGACCTTCAAGATCTGGAGCTTGGTTATTTCATGTTATCGGATGAGCTCAGTTATCCAAAGGGCTACTAGCACTTGATCGAGATAATAAACGACTGTTCATGTGTATAGAAAGAGAACTATTGTTCCCACAAACAGCGCCAAACTGTTGTGGTAGAAATTTAGGGTGAGCAACCAATAGTCAGAATTGCTCGTGACCTCGGCACTTGACCTCAGCAATAACTTGGGCGATCTGCACAAGAAAACAAACGTGACCGGCTGGGGTAATGCCGCTCAAAATCCCTCTGGCGTGGAGACCAGACCAAGGCGAAAACAAGTTGGCAAAACAAAAGTACCAGAGCTCTAAAAAATGAATAAACAAAGGTTTTGTCATACCTTTTAATGATGGGGGATCGGCCTTTTTAATAATTGGAAAAGGGAAAGTCCCACTTCATCAATAGGTGTAGATTTTGTCCCACTTCACCATCTATATTATAAAACACAACTC
>BRYF01000016.1:9613983-9618983 GCA_030159135.1 Actinidia polygama | reverse complement strand
ATTATCCCTAAGTGTTCATCACTAAGCCATTCTAGGGCTCTCCCCATGGAGTACCACTCATATCCCCAAATGCTAAAACTGTCATTGAGCGAATTGCGATCCTCCTTGCTAAAGTAAAAAATCAAAATACCACGGAATGCCCTACGCCTAAGGTTAAATACACAAGTAGTGTCATCCATGGTTTGCCACAAGAGTGTCGATCTACCATAGGGAGATCCACTCTACAAATCCAGAAATTAAATAATACCGAATAAGGCTCAAATTCTCAGCCTATGCCAACTTAGGGTTTCATGAAGACCACTTGCGCAAGACTTTATGTTAGGGATGCGCCCTGAATACTCATTCCATCAATATCTCATCATATCAATATTATCTCGAACCATTTTACTTAGTTAAAGTCTAGAACTAGGTGATCGCAACCCACGTCACCAACCCCGGTGAAATTCCATGTTAAACTAATATGGTATCGAGTAGAAAAACAACATTATAACATAAATATTGAGAGTTACATAGAATACATCCATATTAACATTTCAATAACATCAAGTAGAAAAGCAAGTACCTATGAAACCGAACTCACCTATGCCCAAGCAAAAGCAACACATACATAAACAAAAAAACAGTATGACAAAGCTTGTAGGTGCAAAACAACAACAAAATGATTGTAGACGGTTCTATTAATTTCATTATCCCCAAGTGTCCATCACTAGTCATTCTAGGGCTCTCCCCATAGAGTACAACTCATATCCCAAAATGCTAAGACTGTCATTGAGCGAATTGTGACCCTCCTTGCTAAAGTAAAATCTCAAAAATACCAAGGGATGCCCTGTGCCTAGTGTCATCCCTGGTTTTCCACAAGGGTGTCGATCTTCCAAGGGAGATCCACCAACAAATCCAGAAATCAAATAATACTGAATAAGGCCTGAATTCTCAGCCCATGTAACTCAAGGTTTCGTGAAGACCACTTCCGCTAGACTTTATGTTAGGGATGCACCTGAATACTCATTTCATCAATATCTCATCATAATAACATTATCTCGAACCATTTTACTTAGTTAAAGTCTAGATCTAGGTGATCGCAACCCACAAGACCAACCCTGATGAAATTCCATATTAAACTAATATGTTAACGAGTAGAAAGAAAACATTATAACATAAATATTTGAGACTTTTGGAGAATACATCCATATTAACATTTCAATAACATCAAGCAGTCACTAAATCGTATGACTCGTCCCATAATTGGATATCATCTCCATATTCATTTTTCACAAAAAAGTATATAAATTCGAAATTATAAATCTAATCTTTATAAAATTTGCATTATTGAAAAGAGATCAATGCAGTCTTTAAAATGTGACTCAAGTTAAATACTTTTAATAGAAATTTTAAAAATTATAATTTGAACTTTTGGAGAGAAAGTAAGAAATGAATGAAACTTTTTAAAAATGGAGATAAATTTAGAGATTTGGATTGGAGTTCTCAGAACATCTCCAGCAGCTCCCTCATCGTTATTCTTTAAACAAATTATAGCGTAAACTCTTAAAAAAGCACTCCAACAGCAACCCTAAAAGGAACCCTATCTTTGAGGAATGCTACAGTAGTTCTCCACATTTTGGGAGTAACTGCAGATACTTAAATATTTAAAAACAATTTTTTTCAACAGCTGTATTTTATCACCATTTTAGACCTTTAAGAGTAATCTCTGGGTTCATCCTAGGGCGGTTTATCCTTCGCATCATCTTGCCCAGCTCTTCGTTGATGATTGCTTTGGCTACTGAAATCACAAATCTACATAGTCCTGTCTAAATATGCCCAACCCATCTCAAAAGAACCGGATCTACTCTATGTTTAATTTTAAAAAAGTTAAATAAGTTTTTGATATAATAGAGAAAGAATAAGAAAAATTTTTTCTACACTTATTGGAGTGATTTCTACGCTTCTATTTTGGAGTGTAGAAATTATTTTTTGAAGTGTAGAAATTATTTTCTAAGAATAACGAGTATTGATAGAGAAGGTTGTCAAAAAGTGATTTCGAAAAAATAAAGAATGTAATTTTTTAATAAAATTTGTGGAAAGATTGAGAGTTATTGTTGGAGATGCTCTTATAAACACCTTTTATAAATTAAAACTTATATTTTTGGTCTCAATTTTGGAGACCTAGGTTGGAGATCCCAAGTTTTCAAAATAGAGACCAAAAATACTATTATTAATTTAAAAGTGTGTTCAGAGGGTTGAACTATTCATTACAACTCTAACCCAAAACCTCCATTTCTATCTCTATTTTATAAAAATTCCATCAATTTCCTCTTTCCCTTCAAAAATTCAAATAATATTTTTTTAAGCTTTTCTTGAATGTACTTAATATTGATCCTTTTTTAAAAGTCTCATCACTATTATCTTTTTAATAAGAGGCACTTTTAAGTGGGTCCTATTTCTGAAGCCTATAATTAAATAAGTCTCACTTTACAAGTCTTCAACTAACTATTCAATCTGAATGTAGCCTTCCCGACTTACGCGTGCGATCATCACTCATCCCATTTGTTGTAAGGGTGATCACAGTTCGATTTGGTCCAGTTTATGGCCAAACCGTGAATCGAATTGTGAACAACGATTTAGCTTTTTTTTTAAACGAACTGAATCGTGAATAGCGGTTTGGTTCAGTTCCACGTTCCATCTCTAATACACATTTAGAGAGAGACAGTGTGTGTGTGAGAGAGAGAGAGAAACAGAGAGCGAGAGGAGGCAAAGTTCGAACTCGAAGAAGAGGAGGCGAAGCTGCGCAGCCGCACAAGATATAAAGAGAGAGGAGGCAAAGTTTGAACTCTGAAGAAGAAAGTAGTCTATGGGTTTATCTTGTGCGGAGGCAAAGTGAGCTATTGGTTTTTAAACTATTTAGCGTTGGAGTTGGGTTTATGCAATTTGGGTGGGTCGCGTATGGGTATGAACGGGGTTGGCGACTCCTGTCTATACCTATACCCGAAATTCATTTACATCTCTATATCTAATACCCAACCGGTATTGGATATGGCTACTAAATTCAAACTCAATTGGGTATCTAATAATTCGGCTATATCCAATACTGAGTCTTAAAAAAAAAACAAATTCTAATTCTCAAAATACAAATTTAACCTATTTATATATCAAATTTTAACATATTTCATAAAAAAAACCTTTAAAATACATCACATATTGAATCGTATTCCTATTTTGGTTCATACATCATATTCTTTATCATCTTAACTCTGTTTATGTTATATATACATATTGGATTTGGACAGGGTTTGGGTGTTTGAATATAAAGGTAGTCAAACCATATCTGATTGGGGTTTTCACCCCTTCTACCATACCTGCTTCCATCAAGTAAAAGTCGTGTAAAATGCTTGGATTGCAGGGAAGTTAGGTCAAAAAAGAAGCTATATAATTATTTGTCAAAAAATATCATTGTTTGGGTAAAATTTAAAAACACCCCTTGGCATTTGGATAAAAAACACGAACAACCCCTAACATTTGAAAAACGTCACTCATAACCTATCACATTTGGAACTTGAATCATTAAGCCCCCAATGCTAATGGATTGACAAATGGGAACGGTTTTTGTTGATGTCATCGAAAATAAAATGGTATGTTTCAAAATTGCCCCTGGTAATTCCTTTAAAAGTTAAAAGTAATAACTTGGGTTCAAAAAATGTTATTTCATTTTATATTTGATCCTGCCTCCAAGATTTCCCTCCTTGAAAACATGTGCAAATTGTTAGTTGAAGTTTCCATGCCTCTTTCTTATGGGTTTTTATTTGGTTTTTTATCACTTCGATCTTTTAAATTATTCAGGTTTTTCTTATTTCGTCCCTAAACTATGAATTGCACCTACTTCGTCTCTGAATTTTCTAATTTAGACACTATGTAATTCTTTTCTAGTTACAAGGGCTATCTTTTAAGTTTTCTTAATTACAAAAATGGTCTTGAATTTGTTTTTGTTCAATAATAAGTCAATAAAACTTACTGTTAGCTAGAAAATAAACTATAAGGGGGTGAAATAGGTTTGCTACAGTTAATAATCAATTAAAGTTTATGTTAACAATAGATTAACTATGCCCTCTAATCTACAATAAATATATAAGCAATAAAGAGGAGAAAAACGAGTGCAAACAATTTATAGTGGTTTAACGAATCTTTGCCTACGTTTACTATTCAAGTCCTCTTTGGATGTCCATTATTATCAAGCTTATGGGTGCTTGAAAACGTTTATAATTAGTAAAATACTTATAGTCTTCAATATAATCCTTCTCTTGGAAAATTATACAATCAATCAAAGTGACCCTCTCAAGAATGAAGTAATTATAGTAGTGATTAAAGCTCCCCACCTCTAGATGAAATATAAATACAAGAAAGTTTTCTTTCTAGAGTGATCTTACTCTCTTTGATCTTACAAATCAAGCTCTGAATAAATGATCAAGAGATTAAAATATTGAATACAAGAGAGATGAATTTTTATGGCACTTCAATACATTCCCAACAACCCCAATGATTGCATTTATAAGTCCAATTCTGAATCTAACCATTGCTGCATTAAATGCTTCTGATCTAGCAATTCTGAATGAATCTCAGCCGTCGGATCTTGATTTGGACGTGCTGTATCAAAGTTTTCAAACTTCAGTCGACACTTCGGTCGATCGAACTTTAATTTCATTTGATGTTGCTCTTTGCTTCCAATGAACCCTCAATTTCTTTATTTGAAGATTTGTTCAACTTCAGTCGACCGAAACTCAACTTCGGTCGACTTTACTCTTTGCTTCCAGTGAACCCTTAATTTTTCACTTGAATCTTCGGTTGAGGTTCTCCATCTTCGGTCGACCGAACTTGTGATAGTAGCAGCAATTTCACTGTTTTCTCCAAAGACAAATGCCGTTAACTATCCAATATGAGTTTAAGCAATAGTTTAATACTTCTATACGTTTCAATTGCGTGATATCATTGATTATGACTTGTAGAAAGTCACG
>BRYF01000016.1:9566483-9568983 GCA_030159135.1 Actinidia polygama | reverse complement strand
AGAATCTTGCTTAAGTTTGTAATAAAAAATTGATTCGGCAAATACAGAATTCCAAAAAATAATATTATTCATTTGCAATAAACTGAAATTACATAAACGAAATGCAGAAATTAAAATACAAAATCTAAAATTAGAAATACAAACAGTAAATTGGGCCAAGTCCTGCTTTCGCAATCTCCTTAAGCAAGATTCGCCGCCTACCGAGGGTGTTGTAGGTTTTCGCCGACGTCTTACTCCCAGGATAAAATGGTTGAACCGCTCACGTCGAAACACCTTCGACGCAGCCTTGGCGAACTAATAAAACGGTTGTCTCTCTTTCTCTCAAAGAACTCAAAATGCTCTAAAATTGTTATTGTTGTTGGTTCTCCTATTTTCTAAGCAAAGCATTAGAATTTATAGAAAACCAAAAACCCTTGTAACTCCCAATCATAAACCCCCATCATGAGGGTGGTTATGGCTGCCATTATAACACCCATTAGGGGCTGTTTATGACTCCATAAACCCCAGCCTTTATGGCTGTTTATGGCTGCCCTTAAGGCTACTTAACAACTCCTTTGGAAGTTGTTAAAGCCAGCCCATTTTGGATTTTCATTCACACCATATTTCCAACAATGTCTTCTGGTCTACCTTCCTCAGCTTCAATGGCCTCATCCAATTCCTTATGAGCAAGAATGTTCATCATTTTTGGCTTCCAAATCAATCAATTCATATTGTGGAGTTTAATCAATATGTTAGAACCAATACCTGATTCCATTTCAATTAATACCAGTCAACTACAAGCCAAACAACCAGTGGCTCTGATACTATTTGTAAGGAAAACTACCCACTAAATGTTAACAAGAAAAGATGCATGCAGTAGAATCAAAGAGGCAAAACAACAAAAACATAGAAGATATTCACAAATGCACATAAGATTTACGTTGTTCGGCACTAAGCCTACGTCCATGGGTGGAGCTCTAAAAATCCACAATAATCAAGTTACAAGTGGTTTCTTTATCTCCAATATTATACTCAAATTTTGAGATTGTTACAACTCCAATGGAGAAATACAAGAGGCACCTCAAAAGAGACTTTTCACCAAGTTTCTCACCACAAGATCAACACCAATCCGTTAAAGACACAAGCTGCACCAGATTTGAGTCTTGATTGAAACCAAGAATGGCAAGCTCTCATAACCCTTGGTTTCCCCCGAATCTTCTCCTGAACTCGCTCTCGCGCTTGTGCCTCTCACACTCACGGGTAAAAAGAGCAAGAGTTGGATATAAAAGTTGAGCCACTTGGGCTCACTTACTAGTGCCCAAAACTAAGAAAAAAACTTATGGGTCTTAACCACAAAATAGCCCCATTAAAAACATAACAAATATGTAAGGGCAAAGTATAATTAATCATCTAAAAATATGCCAACACTCTATGTACGGGCTTTTGCAGTTATTATAAAAACAAACACAATTCTTATTAATAAGTTTTATATAGAGCGTTACTTACTTTTCACAAAAAAATAAGAATATTTTGGATATAAAAACATGTAATTGAAGCTCATGGACAAAACGTGATCGATTTTCATCACTATTTCACACAAATTACTAATGGTAGGAATGTAAGTGATACAAAATAGTTAAGGTGGTCAATACGATTAACTTTTTAAGTAAAGATGTTAGCCCTATGGCGTCAATCCAATTATGTTGCAAATATTTTAATGATAACAAATTCTATCATATTGCTCTAATGTGTTTAATTCAAGTATGATAGTTGCAAGAAACATTCAAGCACACATTCTCAAAGATCAAAAAGAACCGAATATTTTTAGACTTCAAAGCAAGAAGCCTTCAAGCACTGAAGAACTCAAGACTGAAAAATCTTTACTAGGGTATTCTTGTAAAGCTCTTGTATGGTTAAACTCTTGAGGCTCTAGAATGACTTTATGATCATTCATACATTCTTTCAAAATACGAAAATGCATTAGAACTTAGGGTTCTTATAAATAGGCTAGCAATAATTCTTATCTTTGAAAATTTAATTGCAAGTTTGAAAAATTGGCTAGTAATAATTCTTATCTTTAAAAATTTAATTGCAAGTTGGACAAATTGGGTAGTAATAATTTCTAATTTTGAAAATATAATTGCAAGTTTGAAAAATTGGTTAGCCACACTTTCTGACTTTGAAAATTAGCTTGCAAGTTTGAAAAATTGGTTAGCCACACTTTCTGACTTTGAAAATTAGCTTGCAAGTTTAAAAAATTGATTAGCCACACTTTCTGACTTTGAAAAATTGCTTGCAAGTTTAAAAAATATGTTAGCCATAATTTCTGACTTTGAAAAATTGCTTGCAAGTTTGAAAAATTGGTTAGCCATAATTTCTGACTTTGAAAAATTGCTTGCAAGTTTGAAAAATTGATGAGCCATAATTTCAAAATAAAATTCTGTACTTTTCAATAGTCACTTATAATTTGCTTGCAAGTTTGTATCACTTATAATTTTCAAAATTGCTTGCAAGTTTGTAT
>BRYF01000016.1:9481483-9483983 GCA_030159135.1 Actinidia polygama | reverse complement strand
CCGACTGGGATCCCAACGAGGATACCTGAGACTAATGTCCACTCGCCCTAGTCGTTTACTTTTGTCTACTTGCGCAGGTCACCCATATCATCGCCGTGGTCCAGTACCAAGGTAAAGAGGAGCAACACTAACTGTTGGTTGGTCGCCCTAAATTTTTACCACAATAGTTTGGCGCCATTTGTGGGAATCGAATTCCATTAGGACTTTGCTCACATAATATACAGATTTTTGAACTCGGTCTTCTTCTCGGATAAGCACGACACTTACTGCCGTTGGCGAGATGGATAGGTACACGAAGAGTTCCTCGCCCGTGATCGGAACAGTAAGCAGGGGTGTTGAGCCGAGATACTCCTTGAGCTGTTGAAATGCCATTTCAGACTCCTCGTTCCATTGAAAGGTTTGATTTTTTCTTAGGATCTTGAAGAATGGGAGTCATTTGTCAGACGACTTGGTGACAAACCTATTAAGGCCGGTAACTCGCCCAGTCAATTGTTGTACCTCGTGGATATTTCTGGGCGAGCTCATCCTGAGAAGGGCTTGAATCTGATCTGGGTTTGCCTTAATTCCGCGTTGGTCACCATAAATCCTAGGAATTTTTCAGATGATACCCCAAAAACGCATTTGGAAGGGTTCAACATCATCTGATATTTTCGTAGGATGTTAAACGCTTCCTTCAGATAGGCGATGTGGTCAGCTGCTCTGAGGTTCTTGACTAGCATGTCATCAATATATACTTCCATTGTCTTCCCGATCAGTTTCTTAAACATGTTATTCACCAATCTTTGGTATGTCGCCCCAGCATTCCTTAGTCCGAATGACATGACTTTGTAGTAGTATACCCCTTGCTCTATGATTAAAGAAGTCTTTTCAACGTCGGGTGGGTATATTCTGATCTGATGATATTCTAAGAAGGCATCCATAAAACTTAGGAGCTCATGTTTAGACGTGGCGTCGACTATCAGATCAATTTTTGGCAAGAGAAAGCTATCTTTTGGGCACGCTTTGTTGAGATCGGTGAAATCGACGCACACTCGCCACTTATCCCCTTCTTTGGGGCGACGACGACGTTGGCGAGCCATTCTGGGTAATAAGCTTCCTTAATGACATTGGTTTTGATTAGTTTGACCACTTCTTCTTCTATGACTTTGAGGTATTCGGGGCCGAACTTTCTTCTCTTTTGGTGAACCAGGAGATGCTCGGGGTTGGTGAACAATCTGTGCATGGCGACTTTGGATCAATACCCGGGACATCACCCTGTAACCAGGCGAATACATCAAAGTTTTTCTTCAAGAAATCCACCTCGGCATCGGCGATGGAGATTGGAGTGTATGGAGATTGGAGTGACTTCTTCAAGGAGTTTGGTATTTTCGGTTTCTCAGGGATTAACCAAGATCACTTGTTCCACCTCATCCCTAAGAGACTCCATCTCGGCATCGGCGATCTGTAATTGCTATTGGACATTTGGGATTGGGGAGGTTTCAACCTTCTTGGCCGAAATGAAGCACTGTCTTGTCACTTTTGATCGCCTCTCACCTTGCCCACTCATGTCGAAGTGGAAAACTTCAATTTCAAGTGGTAGGTTGAGGTGATTGCCTGGCCTCTCCTAAAGTAGGGCGACCTAGAATTACGTTGTAAGGCGAAGGGCAATCCACAACAATGAAGTCCTGCCAAACGGTGGTCTGATGTGGCTCCGTCCCTAAGGTTATTGGCAACTTGATCCACCCAAGCGGGTGCGTCATATTTTCTCCAAAACCTACCAGGGGAGTATGGAAGGGGTGGAGTTTATCTAGTCCAATCTTCATCTTCTCAAACGCCGAGACGAACAAGATGTCCGCTGAACTCCCATTATCGACTAAGATCCTTTTCACATTGAAGTTTGCGATTACGGTTGAGACAACCAAGGCATTATCATGTGGGAGGTATAAGCCTCTCAAATCGTCATTGTTGAAGGTGATAGGCGGGTGAACATTAACTATGGGTGAAGAAAAGTTATAGATTTCTTCCTTAGCTCGCCCATTGGCACATTGGTATGTCTTTTTCTGGACGAATTTGAACATTCACCGAATCCGAATTCGCCATGGATCACATGTATATCACCGTCCATCGGTCTGTTGTTGTCGTATCTCTTGTTTGGCGAGTTGGGAGACGGGCGATCAGCAACATATTTTCTCAGGTACCCTCTCTTGATAAGGTCGGCTATCTATTCCTTCAGATGGAAACAGTCTTCCGTGTTATGGTCGTGGTCTTAGTGGAATTCACAATATTTGTTCTTGTTCCTTTTTCAAGGATCAATCTTGATTTTTCTAGGCCATTTGATGAATTCTTCATGCTTAACTTCTATAAGTACTTGAGCAATAGGGGCGTTGAGAGGTGGCAACACCAATTCTGGGTGGTGAGGTGGAGTGCGAGGTCGCCTATCGTTAGTCCATCTTGGAGCTCGACTAGACCTTTTGTTCATCTCATCCCTATAGTTAGATCGTCTCGTGTCAGGCTCCTTTCT
>BRYF01000016.1:9401483-9406483 GCA_030159135.1 Actinidia polygama | reverse complement strand
TGATTCAGGGCAAGCTGGCACATATAGTATGTTGATATGGCCAATGTGCTCATGTAAACCAAAAGGAATTGGGAATTATCAACCACCCAAATGAATCGACACAGACATCGAAAGGAATGAAGTTTAAATTTGCTTACCTTGAATATATATGGATTTTCTTAATCTCCTATTTACTATATTTTAGAGAGAGAAAAAAAATGCAGTGTGAATGAATAGATGAACATGTAATGTAAACGGGGCTACTGTATATGAATTAAGGACGAGAAAATGCCAATTTTCACTTCAATTACTTTCTCCCTTTACACAAAAAACTAGGTTTATTACTAAAATTCGAACTAATCTTGAAGTTAGTATTGGATTTTGTATCTCAAAATTAATCCTAATTATATTTTCTTTTCCAAATTCTTATGACTCAAATAAATTTGGGAGAATATAAATTATAATTTCAAAAAAACATGGAATCTTAGATGTGAAAAGTCCAACTTGCCCTTTGCCTTATTTCAGTACTCTCTTTCTCTTTCATGTCTCTAATACCATTCACGCACAACTTGGCACGTGTCTCCTCAATCACCAATTACACACGGTCTCGCTCATTTGATAAAATCACTTTTTTCTTTTAATAAAAAAAACTATTTTAGAAAGTAATTAAATAAATAAATCATAATAATATATAATTATATTTTAATCTAAAAAACTACTCTAAAATATAGAAAAGAGTTTAACTAACAACAATAATAACATTCAAATAAAAATATCATATCACTATCAATTGTCGTAAATTACAAAAATAGATATTTTTATATGCCACTAGAGGGAGTAATTATAAAATATAACATACTAACCGAATAAGAATTTCCATTAACAAGCAAAATTAGGCATCAACCTATGAAGCATAAAAGACTCTACATTCATAAATATTATATAATAATATCTTATTGTATTTACTTATGAATATTTTAATAATTTTAAGATTAATCCATACTCCATGGATTTATAATAATAGGGAGAGGTGTTATTAAAAATTCAGTTAATATGGTGAATTACAAATTCATCAGATTACACATTCAATTTCAAATGGAGTGAATAAACACCATATGAGTAACCCATTAAGATTTGTATTACAATACAATGTTTTTATCTTCAAAACAAATATGACATGTTTCCATACGTGGACTCTTCTTCATCATTCCATATGATGAGAAAATTAAAAATTAATATTTAAATTTTTTGTTGACAATGGCCTCGGTTTGTTCTCCCATGTTTCAAAACAGGCGCAATTTTTAACAATCTAAATTTGTTCAAGGACCCTATATTAGAAGGAATTGCCTAGATTTGGGGTCACCGTAGTATTTCAAAACGCTATCTTTGTATTTTTTTTTTCTTTTCTCGAGTTTATCATTGATCTATTTTCATAATCGAAAACGTCCATGTTATATAATTTGCTAAGCATATGACATGTGCAAAAAATTAAGTCAATCGGATATCAATAGCCACATAATCGATGTTTTTTGTCTTTTAGTTTATTTAGAAAATCATATTATTGCCATTCATTTGTTTTAATAGAAATGTCTCCTGATCATGTAACTATTGATATCCGATTATTTGAATTATTTTTTTAATTTTTTACTTAATGAGCCCAACAAAACTAATGTTTAGATTATTAAAATAGACCTGAAATGTCAGTATTTTAGAAGCACAACATGGTTGTAGTGTTTTAGAGACACTACATACCCCCAAATCCGACTTGGATTGCCCGCCCTTGGGCCAAGCCAACCAGGCCACCGCTTAGGGCACCCAAAAATAAAACTCAAAAAAAGAGGCTCTCTTTTAAGCCCAATAAAAATTAAATAGACCCCAACTAACTTAAATTAAGTAAGGTCCCATTAAAAAACTAAAGCCCAAATATTTTTATTGGCCCAAAAGTGAAGCATTTAAAAGGAAAAACAAATTAAATTTTTTGTGACTTCGACATCTAAATTGTTAAGTTTTTTTGTTTGGGACGATTTACATCTTTTAAAATTATAGCATTTCTTTAAAAATGAAGGATACCAAATCAACTTTGTGCTTGGGAACTCGAAAATCTCATGACCGAGCCTGTTTGAGGGACGAACAGATAAGCCTAAGTCCAAATTAGAGTTAATTCCATTTCAATGTTCCTTACCATGGATGGACTTTAGGGGCAGTCATGGTGACCTCTAAATAATAGCAATGTTATTCTGGTAGGAAAATTTTGTATAAAAGTCTTAAAAATTAACATTTCCTAAATAAAATAATCTTTTATCTGATTATCCATATTTGGATTATTATTTTGAGTTATAATATGTGCTGGATTTTCAAAACAGTGAAAACATAATAAGAAATCCAGATATATAAACTAGTTTTAATCTTAAAATTGACATTTCATGGACCATTTATTCATGGGTAAATTTCACTGACCTCCCTTGAGGTTCTTGACAAATACAATCATATCCTTTATACTTTTTAAAATAACACTTGTCGTCTCCTACTTTTGAAACTATTATTAGGATTCTCCTCTTGAGCTAAATTATTGACAAAACTAACAAAATTATCTTATTTTTAGGGTTTTTATTTTTTTTCTCAACACACCAATTAAAATTAATATAAATAATCTTTTTTTCTCTAAACAACTTTATTTATTCAAATATTTTATAAAATTAGTTATTTTTTTTCAATTTATTATTATAATAAATACTAAAAATATAGTAATTCATGACCATTTTTTGTAATTTTTTTTTTAAAAAATAGATAACAAAAAGGTTTATATTTTAAGTATGTTTATATTATGAGTACTTAAAAAGTAAAAAAAAATAGATTAATTTCAAAAAATACTTTAATAAAAACTCAAGTTACGGTAGGCTATGATTAAATGGTGTTTTTTTGGAAAAATTAAATAATTGATTTTTAAATTTTTTTTATTTGTAATGAATTTATTAAATTTGGTAACAAAGTTTATTTTTTAAGTAAGTTTTGATTAGGAGTACTTAAAGAGTAAAATATTTAAAAGAAAAATTTACAAAAAAATTACTTATAGATAAAAAAAAATAAAAAAATGATAATTAACAAATAAATAGTTTTTTGAAAGAATAAAATAATGTCTATTAATTTTAATTAGTTTATTGAGAAAAATATTTGAAAGCCATAGATCTACATGTAATCTTGTCATTTTTATTAAAAAAATTAACTCTTGAAAGAATTTTAATAATAATTTTAAATATAAAGAAGATCAGTGTTATTTCAAAACTTATAAGAAAAGTAAGTGAAATTTACTCTTTATTCGTTAATGTGCATTGATGACCTATATGGCAGAGAGTTGTAAACGGGAATATTCAATCCATTTTTATATTTCAGCAATAAGTGTTACTTATAGGTAATAAATTTTTTAATAGTTCAAATTAAAATTGTAAGAATCAAAGTAAAACTATAATCAAACTGTAAGTACCCATGATGAGTGAGATTTACTCCTTTAAAATTTTAGTACAAAACACCCAAAAGGTTCACAATAGTGATAGGTACACGTTCACTTTTGAGTGTGTACAATACACACTTATTTTTGCCTTCTCACAAAACAAGTGAGACCCGCCCTAATTAGGGTTTTCAGTTTTTTTTTTAAAACCCTAATTAGACGGGTCCCACTTATTTGTGAGAGAACAAAATGAGTGTGTCTTGTATATACTCACTTTTGATGTGTACCAATCATTATTCAAAGGTCCAAGTTGTCCAACTGTTTATTGCCTACCTAAACGCCTTCGGCACATTCCTAGGTGGGCTTCTCATCCATTTCCGCTTGGTCATAATGAAATAAAAGAAATGATCAAACAAATAAAAAAAAAAGGAAAAAAACTAATTTTAAAAAGAGTTTAATTTTTTTTAACATGAAATAGCTCTTATTATTAATTTACGTTGGCGACAGTCTTCTTAGGCGGCATGCCCATCTCAGATCATCAGCAGGTAAGGATTTTACCCCTCGTCAGTAACAAAAAATAAATATCTCGACCAATGATTTGCAAAATCTTTTTTCTTGATAAAGAACAAACAATTTAATTAAAAGAAAAAAAATAGAAATGCAAATTTACGGAGGAGGAGAAGAAATCCATCTAAAAAATAGAAATGCATTGAACCATGACACAAACTGTGCCCTTGAAGTCCACCAAAGGTATTCACCCACACACTTGAGATCCAACAAAGGTCTCCACTAATGCCCTTGGAATCCACCAGAGGCATTCACCAAGAATGAAGGAGGAAGAATCAAGGTCTTGGAATTGATCAGTTGAAGGCTCAATGGTACATGGACACTCTTAATCTCCAAGCAATATAAGAACTGCCAAATTCACTCTTACTGTTTTTTGTATATTTGAGTAAATTGGGCAATATAGATATAGATAGATGAAGTCTTGCACGCGCCTTAACATTAATTCTGCTGACACAGAGATCCCACTTGACTGCCCAATTGCGAACAACTCCATGCGGGTCCTGGACTGATAGAAAAAACACTACAAGTTGCATTTTACCGCTCGAGCTGTCCTCCCAAAACTCAGACGCTGGCAGTGTTTCTTATTTGTACAAACTTCAATTTACATCGCAATGAGTATCAGTATACTTCACTGCATGTTTATATCTCGCATCAAGCCACGCACAGAACTGAGGTACAACCAAATCTCTCCCTCTCTCTCTCTCTCTCTCTCTCTTTTGGCAGTTATTTGATCTTTACACCCTTGGTATTATTTGTGCTGAGATTTGACAACAAACCAAGAAACCTGCTTGCTTGCCAATACCACATGGGTCCAAATGGAATTCAGAAACAAAAGCAAATTGGACCTTCAAATGGTAAGCTAAATACAACATCCGATCGAAAAAAGAAATAGTAGTATAGAACTCACTTAGGTTTTAGTCAAATGGGATTGCCAACCTAGACTTGGACCCTAACACTCAACAAATATTTACTTTTGGCAATACCGTGATAAAACACCCCTAGACAATGC
>BRYF01000016.1:9383983-9386483 GCA_030159135.1 Actinidia polygama | reverse complement strand
TGTGAATGTGTAGATATAGGAATTTTGAGCCGAATTACGTAAAATTTTTGTTGTTATTTTTTTTCTTCATATATATGTATTTTTTATCTATTTGTGGATAAGTCCGTGAGAGAATATGTGTAATAAAATAATAATATCCCAAAAATTGATAGGAAGTAGATTTTACTAGTTTTCATGTAAAATTCTTTATTGGAAAGAGTGATGATCACATGAGAGCGCGTCCGTAGTAATACCACGGGAGCGTCCCCGTGATCTCACCACAGCCACACATTTTGTGGCTGAGTGGTTTCAAAAATAAATAAAGCATAATTTGAGAAAAATTATGTGGCTGTGATGAGGCCACGGAGACACTCTCGTGGTATTACCACGGACGCGTACCCATGTGATCACCACTCTTATTGGAAATTCGGGCCTATGTGAGGATAGTTTGGTCATTTACTATCAAAATCCGCTTCACGAGACATAACGTCCACACATCAAGAAGCCGTGACGTCTTGATAGCGTCCGTTAACAGCCGTTTCTGCGGAGACGGAACTCAGCAAATCAGTTGAGAGAGAGAGAGAGAGAGAGAGAGAGAGTGAGTGGTGTCCCCACCGCACGCGATCAGAGTGGCAGATGAACGGCAGGAGATGGGCGCACGTGAGCTGCTTCCATCACTCCCCATGCTCACGTGCGCTTGTAGTGCCCCCACCTCGATCCACATTCACATAAATATACATCCATTAATTCGGATAGTGATACGAATACTCCTGTGTTGCCATCCAAATAAATATTTGGATGACGTGGAGCATTTGGATTGACTGAGTGTGAATAATTTAAATACTCTACGTCACTCAAATGTGCATTTAAAGTGCAATACAGGGGTACCCATAATATTTTCCAATTCAAAATCCCTCTTTTTTCTCTCTCTCTCTCCATTTTGCGTCCCGTCCCGTCCCGTCAGTAGGTTGAAATAAAGAGGTATGCTGAAAGATCAAGCAACCCGACATATGATTCCATGACAAATACTACATAATTACGTGAAAACTAATATATTTTACAAACTATTAATAGGGGTGTGAAGTAACAACTTTAATTTGCGATAAAACTCACTAAAACAAAAATAAAATTATTTAAAAAATTAACAAAAAATAATGTTTTTACTTAGAGAAATTAACTATTTTTTTTTTGTTTCTATTCGATCCTTTTTTCAAAATTAAAAAAGTTCAAATTTTTTATTAGATCGTGAAAACAGTTCCCTAAAACGAAAAAAAAAATAAAAGAAGTTAACAGTACAGCCAATTTTCGGCGCTATCCCGTCACGACTCGAAAGGATCGTGACCGTTGGATTTTAATATTCATTGATCGGAAAAAGGAAAAGAATAACAGGATTGTGGTATGTAATGGGTGGGACCCACACTGAGTTGGCCACGTGATTTGGGAGGTGGAGGATGTGGTTGGCAGACATTTTTAATCACGTGATGCTTCCCGCCATCCACCGTCTTAACTGCTACGTGTCCACTCACATATTTTAATATTAATATTAATATTAATATTATTTTTTTATGAAAATGAATGAAAAACCTTAAATAAAAAGATAATAATGTTTTTGATTATATCCTAAGACATGAAACAAGGATAATTAACGGATCCCTAAACAGATATCTGAGGAATAGAATGTCCTGTCCATCTTACTGAGGCAGGGAACGCTCTCTTTTCTCAAAAATGTCATGTAAGTTTTTCATGTACTGTGTATTTAACCAGAACGAGTATTTGTACGGCAGACTATATTGTTATTCGTGTTGAGATTGTGATTCGTTAAAAACTTATTCGATATTGGTTTTATTACATTAATAAATCAAGCTTAAACATATATTTTAAGTTTATTAAACTTTCAAATCAAGCTTGAATAATTTAATATTCAACTGAATAGACTTATTGTATTTAAAAAAATTCAAATTACTCGAGTTTGACTCGTGATCTACTTGATTAAAGTTCAATTTAAGTTCAATTCACTTTCTAAACAAATTAAATTCGCACATATTTCAAAATTTATTGAGTTTTTAAATCAAACTTAAACAATTTATTGTTCGACTTGTTCAATTCTTTTATTATTCCTGTCTACAATGGAATTAGAGTGAAATTGTAGGGCCATAATTGTTTCAATTGAAGCTACGAAGACCAAAGTAAACTGTTTGTCAAACAACAAGATCGATCCAATGATGAGATTTACCCAAATATATGCATACGCAAAAACATATCTGTGTCCAATATTTATAGGGGGAAAATACTATGGGTATCCTAATGTTGCACCCTAAATGCATTCTGGGTGAGGTGGAGCATTTGGATTGGCTGGGTGTGGGGTCCATCCAATCATGTCAGTCAATCCAAATGCTCTACCTCACCCACGTGTGCATTTGGGGTACCCATAGCACTGCTCATTTATAGGGTGGTGTTTGCGCTGTTTGTTTGTTTGTTTGTCCTTTGCTTTTTCCCAAGACCCATGTACTTTACCCTGTTT
>BRYF01000016.1:9321483-9323983 GCA_030159135.1 Actinidia polygama | reverse complement strand
CGCATGGAAAAGTCTCTGTCCGGGTCTCACTTCACCATCTCCTCTGTTAGCCCTATGGCATCAATCCAATTATATTGCAAATATTTTGATGATAACAAATTCTATCATATTGCTCTAATGTGTTTAATTCAAGTATGATAGTTCCAAGAAATATTTAAGCACACATTTTCAAGGATCAAAAAGAACCGAAGATATTTGGACTTAAAAGCAAGAAGCCTTCAAGCACTGAAAAACACAAGACTGAAGAATCTTTACTAGGGTATTCTTGTAAAGCTCTTGTATGGTTAAACTCTTGAGGCTCTATAATGACTTTAGGATCATTCATACATTCTTTCAAAATACGAAAATGTATTAGAACTTAGGGTTCTTATAAATAAGCTAGCAATAATTCTTATCATTTAAAATTTAATTGCAAGTTTGAAAAATTGACTAGTAATTATTATTATCTTTGAAAATTTAATTGCAAGTTTGAAAAATTGGTTAGCCACACTTTCTGACTTTGAAAATTTGATTACAAATTTAAAAAATTGGTTAGCCACACTTTCTGACTTTGAAAAATTGCTTGCAAGTTTGAAAAACGAGTTAGCCATAATTTCTGACTTTGAAAAATTGCTTGCAAGTTTGAAAAATGAGTTAGCCATAATTTCTGACTTTGAAAAATTGTTTGCAAGTTTGAAAAATGAGTTAGCCATAATTTCTGACTTTGAAAAATTGCTTGCAAATTTAAAAAATTGATGAGCCATAATTTCTGACTTTAAAAAATTGCTTGCAAGTTTGAAAAATTGGTTAGCCATAATTTCTGACTTTGAAAATTTGATTACAAGTTTGAAAAATAATGTCTAACTTTGAAAACTTGATTGAAAGTTTGAAAATTAGCTAGCAAATTTTAAATTCTCTCCAAAGGTTATATTCTTGCTAAGATCTATAAATACCTATCTTTAGCTCTCATTTTTATAAGACACAAAGTGAGAAACAAAAGCTTAGAACTCAAAGCATTCTTCATTTTCAGATATTCAATATCCCTTGAGCCTTTAAAGTTTAATTCATACAAGAGTTCTAGTGAGAGATATTATTGTAAAAAGCTTTATTTGTATATCTTTCTCAAAAAGGAGAGTTGTTATTGTGAGAGAAATCTCAAATCCTATCCACAGTAAATTGTGTCAAGAGGGTTGGTGTGACCCTTGTGAGGTGAGAAGGTTTCTCCACCTTGTAAACAAGAGAGGTGTACTCTTGGTGTGTAAAGGTTTGAACTCGACCTGTAAGGAGTTTGGATTAGTGGATTGAAATCTCAAGTGGTGTGCTTGGGGAGTGGACGTAGGTCAGGTAGACCGAACCACGATAAATCGCCAAGTTTGAATCTCTCTATCCCTTTCTCTTTATTATTGTGCTCATATTGATATTATCTGTTTTATACTCATTTTTATATTATTCTAAACTCTTAACTCGGTAGAATTTTTATTAAAAGAAAAATTTGTCATCAACCCTATTCACCCTCCCTCTAGGGTTGATTATCTGGGTAACATCCTCATCACCTCCACAGACCTTTGTGCTACACATGTTGGGGAGTGTTAAACTTGTCCCACATCGCTCACCTCATCCACCCAAGCTTGATATATATAATCTAGATGTTACTTCATCTATTACCAATTGATTTTAGGTTGGACTCCTCGATCTTCTATAATATATTATATATTTTTTAGTGAAAATAATTTTTCAATATTTAAAAATATGTTTTTAATGTATTCACAAAAATATGATATTTTTCTAAAAGAAATTCGAATAGAAAGAGTTACAAAAATTGTCCAACAAATATTTTTTTTTTTAAAATGTTCTGTAAGATTGGTTCTAAAAAATGTAAAGAAAAAAAACTAAGAAAAAAGAACTTATCAAAAAAAATCTAACCAAAAAACAAAATATTGCTGTTTACATCTAACAAAAGAAGAGACGGTCAAATATGTTTGTTTTCTCATTGATTTTACTTTTTAAGCAATTAGGAAAGTAAAATAAGTGAGAAGAACAGTTAAAATTGTTTGCTTTTGCATGATTAGGATAAGATGGAAAAGGAAATAGATATTTCTAAAGTAAGGTCATTGTCATTTCTGAGGAACAACATAAATGTGCTTTTATTCCTACTCAAAATGTAAGGGCACCGTGTATGACAAAAGAAATTATTTAGTTCTCTTATAGGAAATCTTAACGAGCTATAACCTTATAGTGATTGATCTAAATAGTAAGATTTACTATTTTTGTGTATGAATTGTGACTAATATGTATTTACGTGTCATTCATTGACTTGCAAATCTCTCATATGAATAAGATATTGCTTTGATATCACTATGCTAGCTTGACCATATGATATTCCAGAAGTATTCAATATTTATTCCCGAGGTTAATGCATTATTTTTGCTTTCAAATTTGACTAGGAAAGAAAAAAAAAATCAATTCAAAATAAAGATATCATTTTTTTTTCTATCACAGTATCTCGCCGAGCTTAATTGGA
>BRYF01000016.1:9311483-9313983 GCA_030159135.1 Actinidia polygama | reverse complement strand
TTTAAGAGAGATTATAAATATTTTGAAATTAATCAAATACCATTTATGAAGGTGAGGTTGAAATAAATCATCAAAAAGAATATTATAAAATTATATACAATCATGTAATTACTTTATTTTTCGTTGTTTTTTATTTTAATTGATTTTTTTTACTATTTGATCAAAAATCTATAATTTTTGGATTCTTCGTGACGAGGAAAGTCTGAAAATATAAAATTATCATCTAGTTTATACTTTAAAAAGTTCACTAAAGACAAAAAAAAATCAATTTTACATGATAAATTAGCTAAGTTTTTTGTCTTTAGTGGATTTTTTTAAAATTTTGAATTAATTTTTATATTTTTAATTTTTTTTTGTCAAGAAAAATTAAAAAAAGATAAAATTTTGATTAAAAGATAAAAAAATTACTAAAGACAAAAAAAAAACTTTAAAACTAAAATACCTAAAAAATCTCAACAAAAAAAAAAACCAGGACAAAGTGGGTCTTAAAGATCATTGGTGCGCTTGCTTTATCCTGTTTGAGTGGCCACACTAGATGGTTGCTCTTGGTGAACCATCGTTAAGCTGAAACCATAGGTACAGAGAAAACCAGCCAATTAAATGACAGCCAGCTAAAAGTGGTCCCACAAGGGTTAAAGCCAAGTTTGACGTGTCGACAATCGAGCCGTGATAGTCTCACACGTGGCGGTAGGCAAAGGCCCCACAATCACCACCGTATCGCTCGAATCGTACGCCGTTGGATCCTTTCGCGTTGGCAAATTTATAATATGCATCCTCGAGACGCCGACAATATATCGCGATAAATCTCTAATACCGTATCGTCTTTATATGTCTTTTTTTTAAATTTTAATTTAATTTATTGGGAGCTTTATTCTTCATTTTTTTTATTAGAGTCAGTTTTTCCTGAAAAGTCAAAAGATAGGAATTTTATTTTTTTTTAATATTTTCTCTGTACAATTCAACTGCTATAGCTTTAATTTTTCTCTAATTCTTTTTTACATTAACATATTTAACACGTTTATGTTAGCTTACACTTTTTAGGTTCAATTTTACACAATGTTTTTGAAATTTATTTTGAAAATAAAAATATTCACTGTTTTCAAATTTTATTTAGTTTTTAATAAAAATAATTTTTAAGAATTTAAAATTATCTTTATAATATTTTTCTAATTTTCTTTTTTAAATTCAAAAATTAATTTCAAAAACTACCAACCAATAAATTTCTGAAAAATATATTGTAAAGATATCAACCAAATAGAGTCTCATTTTTCAGTTCTATTTTTTTTTTTCAAGTCAAAGATGAGTGAACATTACTCACTTGATTAGGCTTAGTTTGCGCTATTTTTTCTTAAGATCAGATTTCTCTGAAGCCCAATTTTGGAATACAACCCAAAAAATTTGATACGCACATTTTGATTATCCAAATCGTTCATATTTGTTGACATCAACGTGAATTTTATTACAGTAAAAAATTACGTTGATCGAATACAGATCAATGGTGAATCAATATCAATTTATATCAAGATAAATGGGTATAATTATGTGTCTCACACTTATTTATTAAGTTATAAAATAGTACTGAACGATTATCAATTTGTATCTAATTAACATAATTTTTTATAATATTGATTTTCCCAACTAAGTCTGCAATATTAATATTTTGGATCATTAAAACAAGGCTAAAACGGGACTAAAAATATTTTTGTCAAGAAAAATAAAAAAATAACATAAAATGTTGATTAAATGATTAAAATTTTTTATTAAATTAAAAAAATCGAGAAGAACAACACGAACTGAGTTTTCGTTAAAGAAGTGGGCCTCCATCACAAATGGATCATGTTCAACTTTTTTATGAAATTTAATATTCATCCCCTGGCTGATACTTGATATATAACACGGGTTGGAAGAATGACAACTGTCAACTATCGTTTGGGTCCTATTGGGTGATGTGGGTGATTGCCGTTTAGGCTCCGTTAGGGTGTCGGTTGGGACGGGATAACGGTAACGGCGAGGGGTGGGTGATGCGTGGTGTCAGAACGGTCGATTGAGAGGAAGAGAGAGAGAGGCTTGTGATGGATGATTGCGGTGTCGGTCCGGTAGGAGGTCAGATTCTTTGGACACCTTTTGGACCGGTCTCGTGTATGCGAGCGAGGCTGCGAGACAGGATCCCATGTGGGACTCCCCCCTGGATCCTGTGGTGGGCTTCATTGACTATTAAGCGTTTTGGAATTATCGTGTTTTAGGAGGAACTGAAAAAATAATTAATAAATATTTTTATATTTCATTTTTCACCTATTCAAACGAGTTATTCTAGAAAAAGAAATAACTCAGCTCAAGGTAACCATATCACTAAATTATCTATGAGATGTTTATTTCGCCAAAATCATCTAAGATGATCATGTAACCCGTAGTCATCACTCAGCATCTTAAGTCGCTAATACCTAACGCTCGGTAGTTTATTTTGCCAATCTCTCCAAGGGTGAGATGAACGTGATGTCCA
>BRYF01000016.1:9193983-9198983 GCA_030159135.1 Actinidia polygama | reverse complement strand
AGCAAAAGCAACAAAGAAGAGAGAGATGAAACCATAGAAAAGGATGAGGAAAGCTTCCAAAGATATAGAGAGAGAATCTCAACTCTTCCAAAGGAGAAAGGTTGGAAAATTACTAGCACCCTTTGCCAATATGAAGGCTTTTGGTACCCATCCGTGTATGGCCTGGAAGGCGTCATGTTTGCTCAAGAACATTTCAAGGCTCGACCATCGGATGTTTTCTTGAGCTCCACTCCTAAATCCGGCACAACATGGCTCAAGGCCATTATTTTCACGATCATGAAGAGGACTTGTTACACGAATTCTACTCACCCTCTTCTTACCAATAACCCTCATGACATTGTTCCTTTCTTGGAGTTGAAGCTTTTAAGGGAATCCCCAGTCGCAAATATTGAGTCTCTTCCCTCACCTCGCCTCTTCGCAACCCACATTCCCTACACTTCATTACCTATGTCTGTTCTGAGTTTGGATGTCGAATAGTCTACATTTGTCGAAACCCTATGGATGTGTTAGTCTCCATGTGGTACTTCATGGCCAATAATAGAGCCGATGCACAACTACTTTCACTACAAGAGGCATTTGACTTGTTCTCTCAAGGAAAATCTGTATATGGACCGTACTGGGACCACGTGCTAGGGTACTGGAAGGCATGCCTAGAATGCCCTGAAAGAGTTTTCTTCATAACTTGTGAGGAAATGAAGAGAGACACATTGGTCCATGTGAAGAGATTGGCAAAGTTTTTGGGCAAACCGTTCTCTTTAGAGGAGGAGAGTAAAGGGGTTGCGGAGGAAATTGTTGAAATGGGTAGTTTTGAGAGCTTGAGTAATTTGGAAGTGAATAAAAATGGTTTCACTAAAACAGGTATCAAGAACAGTGTGTGCTTCAGGGAAGGGAAGGTAGGAAGGAGGTTGGAGGAACCATCTAACAACTCAAATGATTGAGAGCCTAGATCTGGTTACCAACGAAAAGTTACCTGGTATATTTTGATTTATCATTAATTTTCCCCCCTTTTTAGTGTTACGGTACAGGTTAGAGTCATGAAAATTGGTTGTATTGTGCACTGAGGCCGATCGGGTTACCAAATTGTATTGTAACGTTACTTGTTAGTTCCTTGTTGTTTCGTTGAGTTTGTCCCGAAGTAAATTTTTGTGAACGCGTCACATCATACGATAAATATAACATTGTTAGTTTTTTTTTTATTTAAAAGCCAGAACATTGTTAGTTTAATAGCTTTTAATTTGTCTTATTTATCAATTTGGTCCCAAATGTATTTTCCGGGTGCCATTGTTCTCCCCAACATATCAATTGTATCACTTAGTCCCTAATATTAACAGTGTGTCTTTAAGTGGTCCCAGTTCAGATACTTTTAATTTTGAACGTTAAAATTAGGGACATTTAAGGAACTTTGGTACTTATAGAGAGGATTACTAAACGCACACACTTATTACTCAATACCCATCCTTAAACTTTTTACTAGTTGTTTTTTTATTCTCAGCCATCTATCAACTTCTTCTATAAACTCCATGTACGAGAAAAACTTCAGTGTAACAGTAATACCATGTCATCATGCACACATGGCATTACCATCCAATAACCACTGACCATATGTGTAAGGTGGGATCTACTAGATTATTATGCAAATGTGGTGATTAGTAAAATGACATGAATTAATTAGTTACACTTAACAGTAACGACTACAATGATGGTAGAAAATGATTGGGCGGCCAATGGAGAGGGGCTTTTTATGGCATCACGATTTTTTTTCTTGGTAACTGCACCAAAAGCCACATTATGAAACCACAAAAAGAAAGCTAGAAAAGAAAAGAAAAGAAAAGAAAAGAAAACTCACAACTACTAGCAAAACATTGTCACAATTACCTGTTATGATTTTGGAGATTTATCAAAGCTTAGTCCACAACCATTGGACTTCTCTTCTGTGATCCTATCTAAGCACTTCGTCATTTCACCCTTCAAGTTCAAGTAATTCTCACAATCCCCAAGCACTTCTTTCCTAAAGAACTCGCTATTTTTTACCACAATTTCATCACTTAGCCATTCCACCCCTAACTTATTCACCGCCAAATTGTTCTCGAAACTACAAAGCTCAAGTATCGCTTGTGAAACTCCTTCTCTCTCTTCCTCTTCTGTAAAAGACCGGCCCATGAACTCGGCCAACCTCTTAAGGTTCGCCAACGGCTCTCTCTTCATATTCTCGTACTTCAAAAACAAGACCTTGTTTGGTGATTTTAGGCTTGCCTTCCAGTACCCTAGCACATGGTCCTGATAGGGTCCATAGTGCGAAACAAGGTCGTTAGGGGGGTCATTTTGGTAATTGACAAGCTGATGTTCTAAGAAAGGTACACAACCATGAGGCCTTGCAGTGCGCAAAGGGTGCAAGGAGAAATCGTGTGAGGACCGGTGCATAGTAGCGAACATGAGGGCTTTAGGCCATGTGGTGCCACATTTGGGGACGGTGGCTAAGAAAAGATGGGATGGTTCAGCTATGAAGTGGTTTTGCACCAACAAGAGCCCTTTTAGGGCTAAGGTAGGGTCAGCCAATGGCCTTGGTATTGGACTAGATATTTAGTCATCCAACCTTTGCCTTTGGGGAGGGTTTGGAGCAAATCTTTGTACTTTTGGTGGGTTTTTTCATATTCTTCATGGAGATTTTCGTGAGCATTTGAGGTTTTGGGAAGGTGTAGATGGTGAGAAACTAGAGAAAGTGCTATGGTGAGGAGGGGGTGTAGTTGTAGGAGAGTGAGGGAATGCTTTGCATGTCAGAACTTTCATTATAAAGCTAGCGGCAGGTACTTGTAATGTTATTGTGACCATATTTTTAAGTACTAAATTTGGATATTATTTTATGTGGCAATAATGATAGATGTAGACCCCATTTAGGATAATTAAAAAAACACAAGTTTTTTCACTTTCAAATTAAAAGGGTAAATTGGAACATAAAATCACTCCAAATAAAATCTCATACATTCACATAAACTCAACCTAAATAAACTTACCCCAAACACCCCATAAAAATTGAGATTTTGGTAGCTAAAAACTAACCCAAAAAAAAATCTACCTTGAAAAAACTAGCATTTGTCTATGATTTATCTAAAGATTTAAAAGCTACAATAATTAATCAAGATATCACGACTATGAGCAATATTGTACGATACAAGAAAAAAAGAGAACAAATCATTCAATCAATAACACACTAGACTTTTTCTGTGGAAACCCTTGAATGGGACAAAAATCATGTGTCCTCTTCGCTGGACAAATATCATGCATTATAACTTGATGATCAGACAGTTATAAGACTCTTACAATTAAAACTTATTAACTCCATGATCTAATAATTGTCTAGATCTAGCTCGTATCCACGATTCACCGTCTTCATGCTTGATCACCGTTCAGATCCCTTAGAACGGATTTTATGCCTTGAACTCCATCAAGAATCTTGATTTCTTCACTTTGGTTGAAGAAGATATTTGCTAATATGTGTTTCTGGAGCTTTTCGGGAGGTTGGAAGAACTTCTCTCTAAGAGTTTTTAATGTGGCGGCTCAGATCTAGGTCTGGGGAAGTGTGTTGGGCCTTTTATAGGTGTAAATAAAACTTGTTGCGCGATTTTTGACGTTGCATTTTTTCGCATATCGATCCCTCGAAGATCCTTGAAATACCCGCGAGCTATCTGTAAATTTGCTAGCTCTCAGCATTTACCCTCGAGGTCCCTCGAGGATTCCCCGAGTTTGCTTGAATATGTTTGAAAACCTTTCCGAATGCTTGTGATCAATAACTCAAATCCCTAAATTATATCAAGTAAGATATGTCACGAAATTTTGCCAATTACACAACCTTATATACCTCAAACGGTGACATTGTACCACGCTAAACATTAATCAAAGGTTATGTAGGAAATATATTTGACAGAGAAAAATAATGTACCTCTCGGATTTTAATCCACATAAAAATCCATTGGTATTCTCTTGGATTTTAATTATTTTTTGTTTGTTTTTTTCACTTTTTTCGTCCCGTATGAGTCTGATATTTTAGTTTGATGCGATTTTTTTGGCTAATTTTTAATCTCAAAATTAATCTCAATGACACGTGTCCCTCTCACTATAAATACGACATTAAGATTTGCAGTAAGCCTCGGTAGAAATAGACTAAAAATTAGTTAGATTCTGTATGTAGCTGCACAATAAAAATTAATTAGTATCTTTTTTACATGGGAATTTATTAAAGCTCAAAGTTTAATTTGTTATCAAGATTTTCACAAATTAAAATCTGAGTTTTCAATTTTAACAAGTTAGACTCTAAATTTTTTAACCCTTCACAATTTGAATTATCGGTCAGTCTCCTTTATGTAACTTAATTGACTACAATAAGTGATTCCCAACAAAACAATTAGGAAAACTATGCTGCACAAATTGTAATCCCTTTACAAGCCCTAGTTCATCCAAGTTCTTCTCAAAATTCAATCTTTTTTCATTCAATTTCTTTCAATCTCCCTCGTTCTTGCTTGGTTATGTGTCTTAATTATAGGAATTAGGATATTTATGAAAGGGTCCCAAGTTGTACAATATTGTTTCCAAAGTTATTTTGGAAAGAATCATTCAGTGTCATTAAGCTAAATAAATGAACGTTGTCAGATGGTTTGAATTGTTACAAGTTAAAAAGCTCCTAGTCTAATTTATCAAAATTAAAAAAATATAGGGTTTAATTTGTGACCAAGGTCAAACCTTATGGCTTTTTTTTTATAATTCACCCTTAATAATTTGAATTATGATTCACTTGCAGAGAAGGTTTATACATCCGACAGAGGTGGGTCAATCTTTTTTGGTGTGCCAGGACGACCAATCTAATTTAAGAATTGTTATATTTTATTGAATTTTTATTATCGTTTTATAATTAAACAGACTGATGTCATGAGTCGTGGAGCCTATCATTAATCTCATCTTGATGATCTCTTTCATTCATTTTTTAAGAATTTATTTTTTGACCATCC
>BRYF01000016.1:9146483-9156483 GCA_030159135.1 Actinidia polygama | reverse complement strand
TAAACACGAGCTAGATCGAATTCAATGACATATCACTAAAGTTTGAGCAGAATAAATCAGGAATAAAATACGATAATAACGAGAGAGAGAGAGAGAGAGTAACGTACGAGGAATCGGTGGCATACTCGAAAAGCTTTCCCTTCGTGGAGAAGATGATGAGTGCGACTTCGGCGTCGCACAAGACGGAGATCTCGTGGGCCTTCTTGAGCAGTCCAGACCGCCTCTTAGAGAACGTCACCTGACGGTTGATCTTGTTCTCTATCCGCTTCAGCTGCACCCGTCCCCGCCCCATTTTCCCAGAGAGAAATTCCCGTCTTCTTCCGTGAATCTTCCAACACCCCGGAGAATTCACTAGCCCCAAAGTCAAAGTCGGAGGGAGAGGGAGAGGGAGAGAAGAGAATTTGTGTCGGTGTTTCTCTCTCTAGATTGGAGGTGCAAAGTAGGATTTTGTGTTGTGTGGAAATGGAAATGATAGATGTGTACTACGTTGGGATGAAAGTGGTTTTGGAAAACCGGGGTGGTTTCGTCAAAAACGTTGTCGAGCTTTGATTGGACGAGGATACTGTTCGTTCTTTGCGGCCACATATTTTCCAATTGAGGACCACGCCGTACCGAGTGCAGACGAGTAAAAACCACACCAATTATGGTACGTATTGTCGTATTGTGTCCAATAGTCATCATCATGTGCAATGACGCCAGACTTTCCTCTCTTGCTTGAACTGAGTAATTTTCATTTTATATAACTTTCATATAAAATTTAAGTTCATTCTTCGCATTTAAATTTGAACATGTTTAATTATAAATTTTAGAGGCAGTTGCAATATAGACCCTCCTCCCTCTATTCACATCTGTTAGATTTTGTAAACGGAAATAGCCATGTATGCACATAACCTATACAAAAAATAATATTTTTTATATTTTTTGGGAGGGGTAAAAATAATTATTTTCAACCTTATACTCAAATTAAATAATATTTTTTTATATTTTCGGACTCTTCTCATAAAAAGGAATCGAAATAGTATTAGTTTTTGAGTAAATGATGAAAAAATTCACTAAAAAAAGAATATTATGTTTATACTCATTTAAAAATTTCAAAGTGGTCATGTATGTAGGACATGACTATTTTCATCTACAAATTCTACCGAATATGAACCGATGGTCCACATTGCAACATATTCTAAAGTTTAAAATTTAATATTTTTAAATTCAAACATGAGAGACGAAAAGTGAAATATTGATAAAAGTTGGAGAGTGAAAATGAAAATTATCCTTTTTTGAATAAAAGGCTGGAGAAATATCAAAACAGTGGAAAGTTGAGAAATTAATATTCCTTCAGGAGTTTGATAATAAAAATTATCAGCACAAGTAGAGTCTTAATATCATAAAACATAAAATCATACTATTGGTTATATACTATATTACCCTTATTTCAAAACCTCTTACTACACTCCTAAAAGATCTCAGTACACTCACCCTCTTTTTTTTTCTCCTTTCTCTTCTATTCAGAAATCTTAGCCCTAACATTTACTTCTCCTGCTAGTTTTGATGAAGGGAGTTGCAGGGATGGGAGTAGAGGCGAAGAGACGGTTGAGAGGGTGAAGAGTGACGTTGAGTAGTGGCAATAGATTTAGGTGATATTGTAGTGGCCATGAGTGAAGGATAGGATGGTTGTGGGTGTGTCACTACCCAACCCATTTTCACACGTGGGTCCACCCTTACCATAGGTGACGTCGTGACCGGCCAGTAAGTCTCACTCACTAAAGCCTACTACTCAACTAGTTTAGGGATTTTGCTTGTCCTTCAAGACATTTATATTCTAATACAATAATATCTATGGAAGTATATTTAAAATAAACCAGAGCTGTCGTGTTCTTAAATAATATATAAACATCTGTATATGTTTCTAAATAAATATTTACAACCACGGTCTTAGCCACAAGTTCGGCTCAACTGTCATTAAAACTATATACTGTCAAAAGAACTATCATTTCTATGCTAAACATGTGGCATAGGTCTTTCAAAATCAACGCTAGGGTCACCCGCCCTCAATCGTGTTCCACTTCATTCTCGTTACCTGAAATGTTACGTACGACTACATCTTAAGCATTAGGCTAGTGTGAGTCAAGTTATATAATACTAATAAGTGCCCATGAAATTATAAAATATCAATTCATTTCAACATGAAATCACTTTTCAAAACTTCGGCTCATCTAGGCCGATCTTTTAATCAAAATCATTGGCTCATCGGCCAAATACCATTGAACAAATAACTTTACTTTTGTCAATCCATTTTCATATCAATCATTGGCGGATCCCAGTGACAAGGTAGTGATTATGGCCATGATGGAAGGACTTCGCCCCAGTTCGCTATTTGACTCCCTCTCTAAGAATGTACCTGAGACCTTGTCGGTTCTCTAGAGCAAGGCTGACAAGTATATCACCGCGGAAGAGTTAGCCGAAGCAAAACGGAGGCGACGATGGAAATACGATCACAAGATGAAGGAGCCCGACACAAGTCGATCCGACTACAGGGAGGAAACAAGGACAAAAAATCCAATCGAGGTTTAGGGTAGGCAAACGAAAGGCGTCCTCGTACTCCACCTCACCACCCGAAAATGATTTTGCCACCTCTCAACGCTCCCATCGCCCAAGTACTCACCGAGATTAAACATGAAGACTTCGTCAAATGGCCCATAAAAATCAAGACCGATCCTCAGAAGAGGAATAAGAACAAGTATTGTGAATTCCATCGGGACCACGACGATAACACGGAAGACTGCTTCCATCTGAAGGAACAGATCGCCGACCTTATCAAAAGAGAATATTTGAGGAAATATGTAGCTGATCGCCCGCCTCCCCACTCGCCAGAAAGGAGATACGGCGACAATAGACCAACGACAGGTATATACAAGTAATTCATGGTGGATTTGGATCTGGTGGATGCTCAAATTCTTTCAAAATAAGGCATGCTAGGAGCGCCAGTGGGTGAGCTGAAGAAAAAATCTACAACCTCTCCTCGCCTTTCATTGATGCTCATCCGCCTATCACCTTCAACAATGATGATCTAAGAGTCCTACACCTTCCCCATGACGACGCCTTGATCGTATCAGCTGTCATCGCCAACTTCAATATTTAGCGAATCTTTATCGATAATGGGAGCTCGGCAGATATCTTATTCATCTTGGCATTTGAAAAAATAAAGATCGGACTGGATAAACTCCATCCCTTCCATACCCCATTGTAGGTTTGGGAGGAAATATGACGCACCCGTTTGGATGGATCAAGTTGCCAGTAACTTTGGGGATGGAACCACGTTAGACCATAGTTTGGAAGGACTTCATCGTTGTAGATTGCCCTTCGCCTTATAATGCAATCTTGGGTCGCCCCACTTTAGCAAGGATCAGGGCAATCACATCGACTTACGATTTGAAGATGAAGTTCTCCACTTCCACTAGGGTGGGAGAGGTGAGAGGCGACCAAAAAGTGGTAAGGCAGTGCTTCATTTCGGCCATGAAGACAGAAACCTCCTCAAATGTCCAATAGCAATTACAGATTGCCGATGCTGAGATGGAACCTCTAAGGGATGAGGTGGAACTAGTTGTCTTGGTGGATCCCCGAGAAACCAAAAACACCAAACCCCTCGAAGAAGTCATTCCAATCTTAATACACCCAGATTATCCAGATCGCCATGTTATGATCGGTACTGAATTGACCAACGAACTGCGTTCAACCTTGATAGAATTCTTGAGGAAAACTTGACGTCTTCGCCTGGTCACAAGGCAATGTCCCTGGCATTGACCCCCAAATAGCCATGCATAAATTATTCACTAATCCCGACTACCCCCGGTTCGCCAGAAGCGAAAAAAATTCGCCCCTGAACGCCTAAAGGTCATCGAAGAAAAAGTGGCCAAGCTCGTTAAAGCCAACGTCATCAAGGAAGCCCATTATCCGGAGTGGCTCGCCAATGTTGTCGTCGCTCCTAAGAAAGGGGGGAAATGGAGAGTATGTGTTGATTTCACCGACCTCAACAAGGCGTGCCCAAAAGACATTTTTCATTTGCCAAAAATTGACTTAATAGTTGATGCTACATCCAAACATGAGCTCTTAAGTTTTATGGACGCCTTCTTTGGTTATCACCATATCAGAATGTTTCCTCCCGACGTGGAAAAGACTTCTTTTATTACAGAACGAGGATTGTATTGCTACAAGGTCATGCCATTCGGATTAAAAAATTCTAGGGCAATGTACCAGATATTGGTCAATAAAATGTTCAAGAAATTAATTGGGAAGACGATAGAAGAATATATTGATGACATGCTAGTAAAAAGTCGTAGGGCAACCGACCACATCGCCCATCTGGAGGAAGCGTTTGACATCCTACAAAAATACCGGATGATGTTGAATCCTGCAAAGTGTATTTTTGGAGTATCATCTAGAAAATTTCTTGAATTTTTGGTAACCAAACGTGGAATCGAGGCAAACCCAAATCAGATTCAGGCCCTCCTCAACATGAGTTCGCATAGGAATATTCACGAGGTGCAGCAATTGACTGAGCGAGTTGCCGCCCTTAACAGATTCGTCTCCAAATCAGTCGACAAGTGTCTCCCATTCTTTCAAATCCTTGAAAAAAATCAGACCTTCCAGTGGAACGAAAGATCGGAGACAACATTTCAGCAACTCAAGGAGTATCTTGGCTCGCCACCATTACTTACTATTTCGGTCACGTGGGAGGAATTATTCGTATATCTCTCCATATCGCCAACAGTAGTAAGTGCCGTATTGATTCGAGAAGAAGACGGGGTTCAAAAATTGATATATAATGTCAGCAAAGTCCTAATGGGAGCCGAGACCAGATATCTGAAAATTGAAAAGCTCGCCTATGCCTTCCTTATCGTCGCTAGAAAACTTTGTCACTATTTCCAATCACATCTGATTACTGTGATAACTGATCAACCACTAAAGCAATTCTCCAATGACCTGAAACCTCAGAAAGCCTCCTCAAATGATCCATCGAGTTCAGTGAATTCCACATTAATTATAAACCAAGAATGGTAATCAAATCCCAGGCCTTAGCCGATTTTATTACTGAATTCACATATGACTTCGCCCAAGAACCTGAGGATGACCCCGAGGTGGAGACCACCGATCAAACCGAACCCAGGTGAAGACTTCGCCAGATGAAAACTTTTTGTGAACGGATCGTCAAATCAGCACGGATGTGGTGCGCGACTTGTCCTGAAAACTCCATCGGGCGAGCACATCGAGTATCCCATCCGTATAGGGTTTAGCGCCACCAATAACGAAGCCGAGTATGAAGCTCTTCCCGTCGGACTCAGAGTTGCAACTGATTTGGGAGTAGATTCTCTAGACGTCTTTAGTGATTCCCAATTGGTGGTAAATCAAGTCCAAGGGGACTACCTGGACAAGGATACAGGAATGATGGCCTACCTAGATGAAGTGAATGCTATGTCGGAAAAAATAAAAGATTTCAAAATTCACCAAATTCCAAGAGAAGAAAACAAGAAAGCCGACGCTTTAGCTAATCTTGCCTCAGCCTTTGACTTCATCTCAAAAAGGAACATGCCCCTGGAATTCTTAGCCAACCCGCGTATTGAGGTCGCCAAATCAATCTGTCCAACAGAGTTCAGACCAACATGGATGGATGAGATCATTACATATCTCTAAATGGGAAAATTGCCACAAGATAGGATGTAAGCTTGCCAGATCCAGTACAGGTCAGCCAAATTTTGCATCCTCAATGGAATCTTGTACAAGAGGTCATTTTCTAGTCCTCTCCTAAGATGTCTCCGACCTGAAGAGGTAGATTACGTCATGAGGGAAATTCACGAAGGTATCTGTGGAAATCATTCAGGAGCAAGATCGCTTGTAAGAAAAGCAATTAGACAAGGCTACTTTTGGCCTCGAATGGAGCGTGATGCGGTGACATATACAAAAAAATGTGACAAGTCCTAGAGATTTGCCCCCATAAGTCACCATCTCACACCGAGATGGTCCCAATGACCAGTTCATGGGCATTCGTCCAATGGGGAGTCGACATACTCGGGTCATTGCCCCAAGCTCCATTGCAAAGAAAGTTTTTGAACGTCGCCATCGACTATTTCACCAAGTGGATAGAGGCAGAACCTCTCACCAAGATCACTGAAAAGAACACGAGGAATTTCATATGGAAGAGCATCATATGCCGATTCGGAATTCCAAAAATTCTCATCTCGGACAATGCCAAGCAGTTCGACAACGACGTGTTCAAACAGTTATGCTTGGATCTCGCCATCTCGCACCATTTCTCCTTGCCCGGGCATCCCCAGGAAAATGGCCAGGTAGAGGTTACTAACAGAACCATCTTGAGAAACTTAAAAACAAGGCTGAGAAAATCCAAAGGGGAATCGGTAGAAGACTTGCTGAGCATAATTTGGGCCTATCACACGACGAACAAGATCCCAACGGGCGAGACACCTTATTTTATGGTCTATGGAACAGAATCAGTTATACCTGTCGAGATCGGAATGCCAAGCTTCAGAACCTCAAATTTCAACAGACAGAACAACGGAACCGAGGTGAGACTTAATCTCGATCTCCTTGATGAAAGAAGGGAAGTGGCTGAAGTACGCCAAGCAGCTTATAAACACCAAGTCGCCAGATACTACAACTAGATGGTTAAGCACATATCTTTTCTACCAGGCAATCTAGTTCTACGAAAGGTTACACTGTCCACCAAAGAACCAAATGTAGGAAAACTCGGACCTACATAGGAAGGCCCTTACAAAGTTGTCAAGGTACCAGGGACTTATTGGCTGAAAGACATGAACGGAAAGATACTCCCTCACCCTTGGAACACCGAGTACTTGAAGAAATACTACCAGTAAATCTTATGGTCGCCATAGCATTTTCCCTAGATTTTTTGTAATAAACCTCCAATTTTAATAAAATCATTTTTATTTTGCCATATTATGTCGCCAAGTCTGAGTATTACCGCCGCATTGCCATCATCGAAGACGTCCATTCATTATGATGACATGGCATCTTGATCGCCTTTGTAGATTTTGCCATTATCAAGCATGCCCATTCATTACGATATGAATCGCCAAGGCGTCCTGATCGCCAGTACGAATGTCGTCAATATCAAGAACGTCCATTCGTTGCGATATGACAAGGGGTCTTGATCGCCATCATGAATGTCACCAATGTTAAGTGCCTATCCGTTGCAATGTAGTGATGCATTGGTCGCTCTCAAGAATGTCGCCAAAACAGACGTTTAATGTTTGAACGCCTATTAATCACTTTGCCATTTCAGTTGTAATTGCCAAAGTTATTACATCTCATTAGTTTCATAAGGACGAAGAACTTCACATCGTTACTCTACTAAAGGCGTAAAAATAATTGATCAAATTGGTGTGCGCCTATACGAAAAAGTTCGCCTCGCTATCTCTTGGGTTTATGATCGCCAATGTAAGATGCGGAATAGTAAATGCCATACTCGCCAAAATTGTATTTACAAAGGAAAAAGATTAATATTGGAAAAATGTCATTCATTGATATTGAGAGGATTACAAGGATGACAGATCGCCAATTACAAAAAAATATATATACAAATATCAAGGAGTGGGGTCCACATCACCCTCGTTCTCCTCTCCCTTCTCTCCAGCCCTTTCTGCCTCTTCTTCCTTGGCCAAATCGACATCCATCTCCATATACTCGCCAAATCGAGGCCAAGATTGGAGTGACGGCGAGCAAGCTGCCTCTTACAGAATTCAAAACCCTAGCCGAAGTATGTGGCAGCCGAATCTGTAACTGCGTCCTTGAAATCGGGCGAGGGTTTGAACTTGTCAATGGCAAGCTTTTTGGCTAGGGCCAGCTTTTTAGTAAGCTCAGCCACCTCGGACTTCAACCGCGCCATAGCCTCAGATTTATCTTTCAGCTCGGCCTCAGTCTTCATCGCCCGATCATTCAACTCAGCTTCAGTTTTCATCGCCCGTTCGCTCAGCCCGACCAAGTCATTCTCAACCTTGAAAGCTCAGTTTTGGGCTTTGACTATCTCGAGTTCAGTCGAGCCTGCACGGGCGAGCTGAAAATGATAATCATTCTAATGATCTTGGCTTCGAAGGGCAAGAGCAGAAACAAGCACCATAAAAGGACCATACAACCCTACATAAGCACCATAAAAAGGAGAATTACGAGTGAAACAGAACGCAAACTGCGAAGTACCTGGCCAAGAGCATGGAAGGACTTGGTGACCAGTTCGTCCGTACTGAATTGGTCCACCTTTTCCTTGTCGGCGGGCAAGATCACCCCGGACAATATTTTTCGGACTACCGGGGTGCTTGACATCAACAAAGCCCCGGGGCCTAAGTTTCAACTCAGCGACGTAGATGAACCCTCTCTTGGCACCGGTGGTCGCTGAGTTACGTCACTCGCCCCTCTGCTGGATTTGGCCTTCTTAGGCGGGGGCGACAACATGACTTCCTTGCCCTTGCCCAAAGAATCACCCTTCTCGGTGGGCGAGGAGTTGTGAGCGCCATCCCAAGGTCTTTTCTCTTGGATCACGATCCCCTTCAATGGCGGGGTGGCCTCCACTCCTAAGCTTGCGTCCTTGGCCGCGACTTTCTTTTCTCCTGCCCTTTTAGTAAGGGTGGATAGGCTGATCCGAGACGACATAGCTGCAAGATGGAAACAAACATCAGACCACGAAAGAAATAAACTTAGAAAAGTTAAAAAAGGTAAATACCATCCGATCTAAGCTCAGGGGGCAGCCCTAAGTCTGATCCAGACCCTAGCTCAGAGTCCGAGCTGGAGCTCGGAAATCCTGATAAAGAATCCCTGACTTTGCCTCCCAACCACTTTAGTAAAGTCAGATATGGGGTGTCAGGAAATGCCCTTCTAGCTATTCTCCCTATATCCCCTAATAACTCTTAGGCATTCTACGGAGTCACTTCGGACATGACTATTGCGCTGAAGGTCGCCTCGCGGGGGGGGGGGATGGGACTCACCCTCATCGCCCGAAGTACTTCTGCCTCCCTTTCATTGGGTATTGTCCCTGCCGCTAGATGAGATCTCCATACGTCCGCGGGCAAAGTACTTCTGGAAAGTTCTGGAAGACAGGACCTTCAGAACCTCGAAATAGCCTCCAGGGTGTATCTTGTCAAGGACCTCCGTCATCCTCCTCGCCTCGATCTCGGACAAGGCGGGTAACTTGTTGACTCATTTCTCTGAAATAACCATTAATGTCAGTAAGGCGAGCTGAAATAGATGGAAAACAAAATTAGAAGCAACAGCAAAAGGCCCAACCTGGCACGCCCCAAGATCTGGGGACTCGCGGGATTCCTGCGCCCAGAGGCATGCTTGGAAAAAACTCCCATTCATCTCTTGAGGCGAAGAAGTACCTCTTTTTTCATCCTTTCACATTGCACGATGCTCCTCTCAGTATGTTCTTATCCGGCCTCGACTTGAAGTACTATCATCCCGATTTCGGCAACGGGATGAGAGAGTACATGCACCTAAACTCGTCGCAGGACATGTGGTTTTTGAAGTATCGCCAAATGACCAACGAGCATATGACACTTCGCCAGGCGTTGGGGGAAAGTTGGGCAGGACAGATTTTGTAATAGCTCAAAATCCTCCTTATGATAGGATGGATAGGGAGCCTTAAACCAGTTGGAAAGGCAGCCTCATAAAAAGCCATCTGGCCTGGGCGAGCAGACAAGATAGTCTCGCCCTCTCCAGGAATCCTTGTTTGAACCCCGGGGGAAAAGAATACGTTTTCCTAGAGTTGGTCTAGGTCACTTTGGGTCATAATGTTGACCTCCTTTGCAAGGTTAGAAGTATCCATATGGACGGGTATGTTGCCGTGAATGGAGCCTTCAGGGGGCTAAGAAGGGGATTGGTTTACGTCGTCAACTTCCCTCATAGGTGGTCAGATATCCAAAAGCAGAGAATTTTCTAAACTTTCATCTCCTAACTCGGTCCTACTAGACATGCACTAAGG
>BRYF01000016.1:9128983-9131483 GCA_030159135.1 Actinidia polygama | reverse complement strand
GAAAGGCAGGGTTGAGGGTGGTCATCTTGAAAGTCGATGAGAAGAGATAGATTCCGCGAGGAGTCCTCTCCAATGCGGGAAAATCTACTTCCTAAGTAGGATAAGGAGGATTGCAAAGATCATGTTGTTAGAAGTAGATACAAAGTGAGGCAGTCGAGTGCAACTGGAACTCAATGAGCTAGCCTATAAATAGGACTCAACAAGTCCTTTGGTACGCAATCAAACCTTAACTCTCTAGCTCTCATATTCTATCTCATCTTTCGTGTTCTTACCCTCACACCGAAGGGTTAACCCCCGGCCGTGAAGCCTTAACAGTGTTTGTTGTGGTGTGCAAACAACTAAGAAGAAGGAACACAACGAAGTAGCGCGAACGTCCTAACCTAGTGAGATTTACCATCTCACACTATACGTAAACTCACAGTCAAACATGGCTAAAACTATCTATTAATCTATTTTAATAACTGATCTTTCTGAGAAAGGTGAGTACCCAATGCATATTTATATGACAATGAGACTGTGCTAGCTAGTAAAAGACTATTTTGAAATATTAACTTATAAACACAGTTGATAGTGTGAAATAGTTTCAATTGTTCAACTAACTTTGCCTGTTGCAAGAACACTAACCAAAGATAATTTAAGGACATGCAAAAAATCCATATTTGTTATTAAGTATATGTAAATTCATGCTCAAATCACAAAAAACAATGGAAAAAGTGTGAAACTGTGTGTAAAACCTAACAGCTTAAGTCATTAATTAGATGTAGAGTTCACAACATTTTATTAACTCCAACAATACCCTAACGGGCAGTCTCTTTTTAGATCTTTCATGCGTATTATCTTTTTAGGTTTATCTTGTGCAACATTTTTTCTTGGATAGGTGGCCCTTTTTTTATGTGTGGTGGATTAGGTCTTGGCTCTGATCAATTACATTGATATTCATTTTTTTTTTCTCCTGAAACCGTTAGAAGAAAAAAAAATGTTTGTTCAACTTTAACAATATAGTAGATAGTTAAACATCAATCAGTTGACATAATTAGGAGAATATTTTATTTTATTTTATCTTTCATTTACACCCTCTTATTTTCAAATATTACACTTCAGTTTTCTGTCTTCCTATGATTCTATTATAACTCCAAACATATATATATGGGTCCAGGACACAAGTGTAAGTGCCATGTCCCCTTGCTAAAAAATAACGAAAACACAAATTCGAAATGCCGCATGACTTGTCCGACATGAGGACATTTGTGCTTCAGTGCCGGAGACGCTTGACGAGAGCATCTCAAGCGGGTAAGACACCGAAAATGACCCACACCCAAAGACAATCTATCTTTTTGGGTATCTAAAATCAAACATTGTGGGTCTATTTCTTTATTTGCAAGAAATTTATGGGGAGGTTGGTACCTTCCTTCTTAAGGCTTTGTTAGACTCAACAAGCATTTGCTCCTGCAATGAGCAGCCTCTGAATGTTAACTCATGCATACAAAAATGGAACTTAAAAAATTAGGAAGTGAACTTGAGATGTATACTAGTACTTACACTCTTCTGAAGCTCAGCAAGTTGGTCAAGCATAAATTGAATCTGAAACAAAAAGACAAAAACAAGAAGAAAAAACAATTAGTTGGTCTAGTTACTTTTGGGTGAACTTCCCGTTCGCGAGGGATGACAATGAGTAGGGTATGATTGATGGACTTTTTCCATACTCGATACCCGAATCCAACCTCTATCTTCATACCCGTAAATATCCAATACCTAAAAATGGGTACAGTTTAAAACTATCAAACCCAACTCAATCAGGTATTGGATAAGCTCGGGTAAAACCTATCCCCAAATGGTCGGTTTAACCGGACTTCATCGAGTTGGGGGTTATATTTCCATCCCTAAACAAATTTAATTTTTCAAAGCCATCCTTGAGGAGAGGATGCAATATTTAGGAATATAGGATGGAATGTGTAATGCTTAGAAAAAATGATAGAATAATAAATATTGTGAGCGACACATATTGTGTTTGTTTACCACAGAATATAGTATTGATTAAAAAAAATTAATCTTGGTTAATGAAGGAGAGAGTCATCTGCTGGTGGAAGACATGTTATACTGGGAGACAGGTGGTGTATTATATAATGTCCTAATTCACGATGAACCACTGAATATAAAAAAATTCAGAAAATATTAGGGCCCACATTTTTTAAATGGAGCTATATTCGGGTAAAGCAATGTATCCCTCCCCCACTCCACCCCACCCCACCCCACCCCCAAAAGAGTGCCGGTAGTAAAGGGAGCTTTTGGAAATTTGGAGGGAGAGTGCCCCTAGTAAACCTCTAGAAGGCTTTCAGGAAGTGATTGCATGAACTGGGCCATAAAGAAATATAATATACACATTAGCGTCCACTAAATTAAAAACTTCACAACTCTGGCAACCAAAACCGTGCAAAATTCTTGAAATTGACATTTATTATTTGGGTTTACTGGTTGTGTTTTTTACCATGCAGATTTTATT
>BRYF01000016.1:9091483-9096483 GCA_030159135.1 Actinidia polygama | reverse complement strand
TTGGCAGGGTTCGAACGCTGCTGCTTACAGTTCGAAACATGCGAGACTTGAAATTTGGGTTTTTGGCCTTACCGTTCGAACGCTCCAAATGTGCTGTCAATGGGCGTTCGAACGCCTAGGCAAAATACTCGACCGTTCGAACGCTCATCCTGGCGTTCGAACGCTAAGAAGATCCTGGGCAGAATTTATAAGTTTAGGATTTTTGAATATTGGCTAACCTAAATGGGTTCATTTAGACCCTTAAACCTATATTACTCCTTTTAATTATTATACACGTCATAATATACGTAATTAATGGGATTTACGGATGCGGGGTGTTACACAGTTCTATGCGTGCCTTGACGCGCTAGTTGTCTTGTCAAGTCAATAGATAAACTACAGCTTGGCGCGTACTCGTCAAGGCACGTCAAGGCACGTATCGAGCTGTGCCATATAAAGTCATCCTGGATAGAAAGTACTGTCAGAAGAGACTTCAACATGCAAGTTACCTTTTGTCCCCTAACATCCTTTGGAATTGTCGTCGGCCGTTGCCCTTTTGGCCGAGCTTGATAAACAATGACAGCTCGAGAGTAACAACAGCCTTAGCTTAGACTGTGCTCGTGTTTAGTAGTGTCTGTACCGAGCTTCGACATAGGTGGCCACCGAGCTTATTTCATAACAATAGTGTTAGTCCAATAGGCAACCCAAGAGGGGGGAGGGTGAATTGGTTTTTTCAAACTTAATTAGCAATTTAGAATTAATTAAAAATTAATCTAATCACAATATAAACAAATCTATGTGTGTGTTCAATGTAATAGATGCAATGGTAAACTGATAACAAGAATAAGAGAGTGCACACTAAGATTTATCGAGGTTTGATCACAACTCATAATCTATGTCCTCCTAAGACCTTCGCAAAATCTTCTTCCACTATTTGTAATCCGCAACTACAATGTGGGAGCTGATTTCTAAGTTCTCAGCTTCACTTTTACACTAAGTGATTTTGTCTAAGCTCCACTCAAACTTTCTAGTGTTTTACTTACAATAGGAAACACTCAAACTCTCAAGTGTTTGGCTTTTTATAAGACAAACACTCAAAACTCTCTCACAACAAGTGATTTTGTCCAAGTCTCACTCAAACTTATAAAGGTAGGTAGATAAAGGTATTTCAAGATAAAAATAAACTCTCACAATAGAGTAAATATGAGTGGAATCATACAATTAATGACAATTATTGAAAACAAAGAGAATTTTCAAGTAAACTTGACTTTTTAGCTTTGTAGATGATCAATCAATGCTTTAGGATTTGTCTTCAATTTATTTTAAATGCTCTTGAAGACTTGTATTTAATGGCTTAATAAATAGTGAACCATTGGTGGTAGTTGTAGATCATGTAATGCTATTTCAGCTAACTCTGCGTTCAAAAATATTACCGTTAGGTGTCGACACTTCATCTTGGTGTCGACATATTAAAGGGTCGACACTTCATATTGTAGGTGTCGACACTTCAAGCCTTCCTTTTCTAGATAAAACTGTCCCTATGTGCTGATACAGGTGTCGACACTTCATTCACCAGAAATGCTTCTTTAGATACTGATATTTGATGCTGATAAAGGTGTCGACACTTCGTCTTCTGAAATTCTGGATTTGGCTACTAACCTTTGGTGTCAAAACTGGTGTCGACTCTTCGTCTTTTGGAATTCTGGGTTTTGGCTACTGACCTTTGGTGTCGACACTTTATCTTCTGGAATTTTTGAGTTTGGCTACTGACATTTGGTATCGACACTGGTGTTGACACTTCTTCCATTTTGAGTTCTTCCTCAGCCTACTGACATTTGGTGTTGATGCTGGTGTCGACACTTCTTCCAGATTTTTAATTTTTTCTACTGAAATTTGGTGTTGATACTGGTGTCGACAATTGTTCTTCCAGATTCCATACTGTTTCTAGGTGTCGACACTTTGAAACCAGGTATCGACATTTCTCTCCAGAACGCATTTCTTTGATTTTCTAGGCATTAAATGACTTCTTCAACCTTTACAATATGGATGTATATGATCTTTCCTGACTTTGTTGCAGATAAAATCATGATTTCCTTCTTTTGTATGAGACTTAAATTCGATTTGTTCAATATAGCTTTTCTGTCTCAAGGTGTCGACACTTTCTGTAAGAAAGTGCATTGCATTTGCCTTGGCTGTATTTGAGTTGAGATACTTTGTTCTACACGCTTAATTAACCATGTTAGCACTAACAAAATATTTTGTTATCATCAAAATTGAAGTATTGAGTCAACAATCTCCCCATTTTTTATGATGACAAAACTTTCAACATATAAATGATAAACATTTAAACGTAAGTGAATTTCATACGAGTACTTAATCGATTTAACAGCACCTAGAGCGTATTGCTCCCCCTTTCTTTTGTAATTGATGCATATATACATGTTTGATATATCCATACTCGTTTTAAGCTCATAGATCAACCATGAAACATCCATACTTTATATTACTCTTATTAAGATCATTCAACATTTCTCTCCCTTTTTGTCAATCAATCAAAAAGAGATGGCCAATCCATCAAATAAGATTCCTTGCTATATATATGTGAAGCAAACTATACCACTTATGAGCATAATCCATGAACACAGTCCATAAGCTTATGTACGATTAAAGCATGAAAATCATATGCCATTGAAGATTAAAGAACTATCCAAACCAATATTCAAGACATCAGACACGTTATCCAAAATAGCCAAACATTATCCAAACATTACAAACCAGAACACATTGTTCTTAAAATCTACTAAGAGATGGAGGGAGGTGGTGTAGTGCGAGGTGGAGTGAATTTTGGTGATGACATGTGAACGGGAGTGGATGGTGAGGAGGATGACGATGGTGACAATTCTAGAGCCGTCTCCGAGGTATTCTTGAATTTCGATCTCATTTTCCTTCTTCTTAATGCATACTTATGACTAGTTTTGCAAGTTTGAGTGGGAGGTTCGTCGGATTCTGAAATAGAAAAGTCATCGTCGTCTCTTTTCTCCCCTTCTTGATCACTATCGTTTCCCTTTTTAAGCTCAGCTTCTTCCTTTGTATTCTCAGCCTCCTTTTCTTGCTCCTCGTCCTCATTTTCTTCTTCTCCTTTTTCTTCTTCTTCTTCTATACTATCACTCTCTATAGGAATTTTCCCTCTTTGTACTTCCTTGGTTAAACTCCTCACTTTCTTTTCAACAACTACGAGTCGGAAGGCAATATTGTCAACTTTGGTGTGTAATAATCTCATTGAGTCAGACATATGAGTCATGAAAGCACGCATTTCTATTTCAAAACCCTCAACCCCAGCCCTTTCACTTTCCATGGGTTCTTTTCTCTTTAAGTTGCTTCCTTCTTCTACTTTCTTTGAGGATTTTTGAATCCATACATTATTAACTAGCTCATACCCCATTCGTTTCAGAGTTTTTTTCGTTATATTCATCACTCACAGCCTTAAGAACTCGCATTTTTTATCATCCAAATTCACTTGAAAGAGTTTGAATATTTTCGTCAATAACATACTATAGGGCAAGCTTATCTTCTTAATCGTGGCTTTGTGCATTTGATGCAGTATAAACAGTGCCAAATTGATTTTAGAGTTTGTCACGTAAGCCCATAAGAAGAATAATTCTCTGTCTGAGACATACTCATACTTCCTAGTCTTGGGAATCAGTATTGTGCATATAAAATGATATTTCCTTCCTCTGAACCCATGACCTAATATGCTCACTCCCATTTTCAGTCACTGGAGTAGAAATGTTGGACATAAATTCAGCACAGAGGGTCAAAATATACTCTCCCTTAAATTTGGCTAACCCTAGTCACCCTCATTCGGTGAATTCTTTCTCCAAGTCGCTTGAGCGAAAGGCATTGAGCCGTATTCCCCTCTCAATTATAGCTCCGTTGTTCACTCAAGTGTTTCTATAGGCTTTTTTCTCATGACCCCCAAGAACTGAGAGGCATCATACCCCTCTCTAGAAGACCCCGCAACTGCCTTATCCTTCAAAGTGGTTTTGGCAGAGGACTTGATGTAACGACCCGCCCAATGCCCGCAAGGCTCCACGCGTCGTCGGGCTGCGTCACACCGTTTTTGTGATCTTTTTCTTTTAGAATTTATTTTCTTTAAAAGTTTTCGTGTGCGGAAGCAAAAACATGTATATTTAAATTTGGAGCCAATAAAATTTTAATATTAAATACATTCATTCAAAACACGTGCCCATGACGGTAGAGATACTGTACCTGTCTTAACATTCATACATTACATATTCAAAAGGCCTTGGACATTCTAGTCCGGGCTAAACTACGTGAGTTCGTTGTTCTTGTTACATAGCATGGCGTGACCTATCTTATACTTTTCATCATTCAAAACGGGTTTCAAAACGCGTAGTTCTCTCGCTCTACTCCACTTGCTTGTCTTTGTTTCCTAAAACATTGTTAGAAACAATGTTCCCAAGCATGATTGCTTAGCGTATAACCATAATCTCTAACATATGTTTTGATATACATATCAAGAACATGAAAATACCATGGTAGATGCATATAGCATAACGTAACATAGCATAATAGAAAACATTTGCTCTTTCGAAATAACTTGTTCAAAATTCATGTTTGTACATGTGCCCGCCCTTCGTCGGGTATCATACGTCATAAATGACTATCTTGTATAGTCAACATAGTTCTTGAAACATACATTATGCACTATGACCTCCCGTCCTTAGTCGGGTTTGATAACGTGATTTTCACACCCCTTTGAGTCGGGGCATGCCGGCCGAGTACCTTCCCGAAAGGTAGAAACATGATGGTACATAGGCATATACATAAAAATTCTTTACAAAAGATTCTCATCTAAGCCATGAATTTGATTTGCATAATATAACATAATTTAATGCATATATCATAGCATAAAAGGATAATTTGCTCTACTTTAAAGATTAAGGTTACTTACATTATTTTAGAGAAGTAGGTTACTTACACTATTTTAGAGAAGTAGG
>BRYF01000016.1:9081483-9083983 GCA_030159135.1 Actinidia polygama | reverse complement strand
GAAATTTTAGCACATTATAATGTAGACTAATAAGGTCTCATTTAAATAGTAACAATAACATCCCTCACGGACATAATTCTTTCACCTCTATTATATCATTCCAAATTCAACAACAACATAACACAAGCCAAGAAAAAATTATGAGCCAAAATTTACTACATCTAGAGCAGCCATTGAAGGAATAGAGAGGAAAAAAAGGAGTTGCAAAGCAGTTACTTGTCTAGTCTAGTGTATGAAATAAGAGGCACTCTTAAGTCAACAGTTGCGGCAGCCACTAGAGTCCTAATTGAGTCTCTGCAGAGAAAGTGGAACAGATTGGAAAGAAAGATTGAATTAGTTAGTAGTTTCTTGAACTATTTCAGATATTAAAGAGGAATTGAATTGAAGGGATTGAAATTGAGAAAGTGAATACCTGCAATTTTAGTTCCAAGCAGCGACAAAGCCTCTCCAAATAGGAATCTGGAGGATAATATTATGGAATTACATGAAGCAAATGAGGCAAATTAGCAGAAAAAAATCAAATGATAATATTGACAAATTTGAGTAATAAAACATTTCGTAAATGAAAAGAAAACTACCTTTATGCCTGCCCACATATCATCGTAGCGGCCAATACGCTGGCCATTGCCCATGAGTCCAAAGTACATTGCAGGGGCCGATCAATTCATAGTTGAAGGCTAGATTCATACCGCACATGGGGAAGAGGGTTCCCTTCGGAATTGTCATGACCGCATCAACATAAATGAAAAAGACACAAAAGAATTACTACTTCTATTTTCCTTCACATTAATTTTTGGTAGGTTGACTAATAGTTATGATAACGATACAAAATTCTTGCTGTGCAAACGATATTTATACCTAGTGTTCCTCTCTCGAGGCTTGACGAGCCACATGAGGAAGAGGCTCCCTTCGGAATTGTCATGACCGCATCAACATACATGAAAAAGACACAAAAGAATTACTACTTCTATTCTCCTTTACGTTAATTTTTGGTAGGGTGACTAATAGTTATGATAATGATACGAAATTCTTGCCGTGAAAATGATATTTATACCTAGTGTTCCTCCCTTGAGGCTTGACAAGCTGGGTGGGTGCATCATAATCAGAATGTTAAGCCAGAGACCATGAGATACTGCCGTATGAACTCCTTCAAGGAGGCTGAATGGGTATCCTTGGACAAAATCACCACCATCTCGGTATGGATCGTAAAGGGTGTTAAAGAAAAATGGAGTTGACGGGCACAGTCAGTTCTTGATATGCTGCTCGAGTGCATTTCTGTCGTTTCCAGAAGGGTTTTTAGCAACCTGTTACAAAATTGTTAACACCAGAGCTTCATAAAACAGCATCCCAATTCAACAGTACAAGAAACAATTCTAAAACAGAAAATCCAATAATTACCACCATATTTTGGTCAGAAGAATCGGTAAACCAATTCAGCCCAACTAACGTAGAGGAGAAACGAAAAATATGCATTCTGATGTAAATGAACAATCAAAATACTGAAATGTTTTGAGCATGAAATAGGCTAAACAAAGTATTAGAGATTCAGATTTAGATATGCAACAGGCTTTCTAAGATTCAAAGCTATACGCAAACTTTAATCAACCGTTAAACTGCAAAAGATAGAACTTCAAGCCAACCGCCTCAAGTCGAAAGAAGATTTACAGCCCAAAACATCCATTAGATTTCAATCATATTCAACTGTAAAACAGGCCATAGGACCCTTCATTTGTATAGAAGTTTAGAGCTTTAACTAAATTGGACAACGCCCAATACATTGAACAAACTAGATCCATTTGCTACAGCCATAAACTTCTCCAAGAAGGATCAACCCAAGTTAGAAAAGTGCAAAATCTATTTCAGAGAATAATAAATCAGAAGCCACCTTCAACACTGTTATGATGGATGAGATCAAATCATAAACTGAAATACATCTCTAACGTCTTCATACTTAATAATAATTTAGTAACAGAACAGATACATCTTCTATGCGATAATCAAAATGAAACTTGATAATTATGGCTTATTTCCAAAATAAACTGATTTTCTAAGCTACCAAACAGATCAATATACAAAGAGGCAATACAGATCAAACTCAGGCCATGAACAAAAAAAACAGTACACAACATAACAGAAATATTATTGAAGATGAATGTGCAAATTCAATCATTTGACACACAAAAAAGGCAAATCAGAAAATGGTTGAAAGTACCCACAAATCAAAGCGGCAAAGCCTAACCAAAATCCAATCTTCTCATAACCCACCAAATCAAACCGATCCAATCCTACCGAAAATTCAAAAAAAAACATCAATCAAAAACACCAAAATCAAGAAATTCACAATTCCTTTCCAAATACCACATCAAAAACGACTCCCAAAATAACAAAATAAAGCGCAATTAAAGATCTTACAAATCAATCATCATCAATGATGTAGATGTAATTCTTCCCACAAATCAACCACCAAAATTAAAAAAAAAAACATCAAAAACCCCAAATC
>BRYF01000016.1:9051483-9053983 GCA_030159135.1 Actinidia polygama | reverse complement strand
GTATAAAAAATATTAATATAAATATAAGTAAACATTTTTAGATTTTTTTAAAAATTTTAAAAATAGAAATTAATTTAACCATTTTCATTCTTTAAATAGAAGATTTTTAAAAGCACCCCATAGGCCAAATCCTTTTGTTTAGAATCCTATAACTAAAATGATCAAATATTGCTTTTATATGTGATGTTTACAATGATGACCTCTTGAAAATAGTAATTTCATTTTCCCCCTCAAAATATTATATGTGTTTGAGGGTAAGACATACCCAAAATGAATTGGCTCGATCCGGTTAAATCGATATGAGTTTTGAATGGTTTTTCAGCTCACCCCTACTAAGATTTACTAATTGAAGGGATGCGTTATTTAGTAAATTTAACGTGAATAAAAGCAACAATCATGCTTGGGTTGAGTTCCAAATTTAAGTCTTTTGTTCAAGTGCAAACTGTTGACTTTATAATTTACGAAACTAAAATGAAATAAATCGAAATTTGGAGATAAATATGTAAGGGTCAAGGATGAAGAGATTAGAAACACAAAACACCACCGAACAATGGATAAAAATTCTTCGTCTTGAAAATAAATTAAAAAAAAAACTATAAGAAATTGAATTAGTGGATTTTTGGTACCAAACTTTAAATCAACTTTTCCGATTTTTTACGTATGCCTCAATTTCAGTATCTTGTCATTTATAGCGATTTTCTTTTCAATATTTTTTCTTTATCTGTTTGTCGTGACTAGAGTAATTAAAAAAGTAAATTAATGAATAAAAATATTCAAAAAATATTTAACTTAATACAAAAATAAGTCAATTGACAGCCTTGATTTTTTTTTTAAGCCATTTGCACCATATGGTAATAGAATTCATCAACTAATATGGTACCCTTCATATTATATTGAGAGGACTCTTTCTCCAAATGTGATTACCTTACTATATTGGTGTAAACTTTGACTTGTTTCATGAAATAAGTTTTCTCAAATTGAAAACTTTGGGAACCAATATATTAAGCTCAATTTTTGGAAACAAGAAATGCTCCAAAACTGGTTAAAAGCGAACCGGAAAGGATGGTTCATGAAAGGAGTCCTGACTTGGTCCTTTTAAGGTTACCTTAATAACCCTCTTCATGAGTGTAAGGGGAAAAAATATACAATAACAAAAGTTTGGCTTTGCTTAGGCAGGGGCCTCCGTCGAACTATCGCTATTGAGCAAACTCGATGGTCTTCTGCGTCAGAGCTCAGTGAAGACACTATCAAATACTGGCCTAGCCAGAGTGGAAATATCCGCTAAGCTATCGCTACAGAGCAAGCTCGGAGGTCCTCCGCATCGGAGCAGTCATTATCGAATACAATTGTCGTTCGAGTTAAGGCCATCATTACTTCCGAGCTGTCACTATTCAACAAGCTCGAAATAATAACCGCGCTAGAACTTGGACGTGGCGGTACAGCCGGCGACAATCTCGATAGGTGTCAGGAGACCGAAGGTGACTTGCACATCAGAATTCCTCTTGACAACCCCCACGCTCAGATGGAGATGTCGGAAGTTGATGATGGGCTACCAGCCAGGCCGTAGGGGTATGACTGGGTTAACCGCCTACTCACTGACACAGCAGTCAGCGCGTACCCGTACGCGCCGAGCTACAGTCTGTCGAACGACAAGACAACTAGCACGTCAAGTCAAGCGCTGAGCTAGGCTATAAAAGGAGAACTGTTGTTCTCACAAAGGTACGCGCGCGCAACCTTGCTATCAGAACATACTTACAATTTCTCTCTATATATTTTCGAACGTCTAACTTGACCGTCTGAGAGCTATTTTTTGAAAACAGCTTTGACGGTCGGTCTCACTGTTTCAGTGGTTGGAGTTGGGGCTTCGCTGGTTGGACGGACAATGGGTTGAAGCTACATACGCTGTCGTAGAACTGCCGCGGGTGTCTATTCTTGATATCCTTCCTCCCTTCCTTCAAACAAACAACCCCACAATGAGGTTCCAATCCTAACCTTAATTATTTCCCAAACCCTAACTTTAATTAAGAATTGAAAATGGGACCACTTCCTCATGCAATGAAGTAGGGTCTCATAACCATAAGTAGGGTCTCATATATTCAATGTTTATTTCAGTAAATATTTCGGTAAACATTGTAGTGAATGTAGCATTACCATTTTATTTAGTCACTCCAATAGCATCCTTATTTAATCTATAATTAATTAAAATAATTTTTATTTGATTTTTTTTAGAAATTATTCACATAATTTAAAATTAAATTCCAATCCAAAAATAAAAATATAAGTTTTTTTATTATTCAGTACCCCCCCCCCCCCACCCCACACACACACACCCACACCCCACACACACACAAAAAAAGAAGTTAAATATTCTTTTTAAAAAACATATTTTAACATGATTCACAACGAAAAAAGAATTAAAAAACAAAAAAGAGGTAAATAGTATCTCCCTCAATGTGGAGTGTCACTGTACCACAAGCTAATATAAGAGCCCAAATAAGAA
>BRYF01000016.1:8976483-8978983 GCA_030159135.1 Actinidia polygama | reverse complement strand
GAGTTTTTTGTGTCCATGTATTTTTTTTAAATATTATTATATTTTGTGTGCAGGTATTTATTCAAAAAAAAATTGAATGATCTTCTTGAATGGTCACTTTGAAGTTTATATGCTTAATTATGTGTTACATGTTCACTATTTCATGCATTGCTTTGATCAACTTAATGTGAACACTTGGCAGTTTCAATAATCTGGGTGTTCTTATTATTTAATCTCAGTGATTACTTTGTTCTCAAAAGTACATCTATTGGAGATAGATCGTTTGTTATTATTATATTCATGAATAGTCAAGATAATTGTTACCTCTATATTCTTTTGCTCCACTGTACTGTGAGATTGACCAATGATAATAGTTTGTCCTTGTCTCATTATGTGTTGTTATATGCTATTTTTCTTTCCTCCCCCTACAATGCGTGAGAAGAAAAAAAATATATAGCGGAAGGAAAGGGCTACCTTTGGGCAATGAGTGAAAGATATCACGCCGGAAAATCAAAATTTTCTAATTGAACAAAGAGAATTTAGAGCGTGGAGAAGGCTACCATGCTTAGTTGTGTGAAATCTACCTATGAAAGCTCAAAAATTAATAAATTCTTGATATAAGGTGGTTTCTAAATTGAGGGAGAGCTTCTTCTACCTTATCTCTTGACAAATAAACAATTGTTTGGTTTGACTTCTCATTGTGTGTGGGCGTAGTAGGAAAGGGTATGGTTCCTTTTTCTCAACTATTCTTGTATACTCAGTGTTATCGTTTGTCTCCTTCACACACATACTGATTTGAAGTTCATTGTGATCATTGTTGATTTAATTATTAAGCTCTGTTTTTTTGTTTTGTTTTGTTTTGTTTAGTTATTTATTATTTGGTGTTGGCACGCTCGTGATTTTTTAGGTTAATTATATTTTTTGGGGAGTTATTTTTTTTTAATTAAAAAAAGGGTGGATATCTATCCTAGTTACTTGTTTCTCGGCTACGTTTTCCTTTGTCTATTTGTGACAAAAAGGGGGAGTGGATTGGTTGATTTTAGTTGGTAGTTGTTTGACTTTGTTAAATGTTTTGGACTATATTTGTTTATGCTTGTTGATGATAGATGTTTAGACTATGCTCATGCTGAATGTTGATGGTATATCTATCTTCACATGTTATGTCGTATATATATTGCCATGTTGTGCCTTTTGTTGCAGGATTCACACTTGGAACTTTCACTGGGTTTGAGGGGTATGTTTTTTTTATTAGATGTTTGGTCACAGTATTAACAAATTAAGGGGGAGATTACTGGGACTAGAATTTCTCCCATAAGTTTTGTCAATGTGTAAGGTAAAATATTTTTAATTTGTATTTATTTTATTTTATTTTCTCTCCCAAGTGTTTTTTTGACCATTAATATGTGAATTCGCACCCATGGTTGTTATTGAATTTCTCTCGTAGGGTTTGTAGATGTGTGAGACAAAATATTTTAATTTGTATTTATTTTAATTTCTCCCCGAGTGTTCTATTAAGTATTAGTACGTGAATCTGCACCCATAGTTGTCATTTGAAGAAACGTTGGAGTTAAATTTTCAGCATCTAAGAAGTTTTGAGTATTTCCAAAACTACGGGACCAAAAGTAAAATTTAGTGCAACATGTCTCTCGCCAGACCCGCAAGCCGTTCGTGAGCACTGCTTTCTAATGGGGCTTCGTTCGCCAGCTCCGTGAGCAAACTAGCAACAGAGGTTTCGCTCCTCCGTTTTGGGGTTATTATATAATGGTTGGTGTAGCTTTTTACTTGAATGAGTGTCATTTTTTATGTATATAAGATTAAGGTATATGAACTCAAGAGCTTGTTGCAAGATCTGTTGTTCCGAAAGCATTGATGTGCTCTTGAGTGCTGTTTTTACCATTCAAACTTGAAGAATAAGTGATTTGAAAGTGTTCGAAGGCATGATTGAAGACTCAGTGGACTCCGAGTTGGTTGAAAAGATCGAGGTGCGAGAAGAGATGCATGGAGGTGATTCACGAGGATTCGGCAATGAGTTTGACATCGAGAGGTGTGAATTTCATGATAGGATTGTGAGGAACTTTTGTATGTTCTACTTTGTTTATAATGCATTCTTTCCTTAATCCCATGAATTTTTATCTTTACTATGGGTTTTTTACGTATATCTTGTGTTTTTACTTATTGCATCGTTTATTACTTTTATTATAGTTTAATCGGTACATTCATCTGATTTTAATTGATTAATTGGCAAATTCACAACTAGGTTCTTTTTCATGCACCCATACCATTCAATTAATATGATTTTCACAAATGTCTCTTGGACCCGGAATACAATCCATCTCAAATGTCTTAGCTAAATTTTATGATAAGTGAGTAGTTTTGATCGAACAATGCTTTTTATTTTTATTTTTTTTTATTATTATTATTAGGGAAAATTCCAAAAAAAAACTCAGGGTTAGACTTCAGTAACAAATTAAACCTTATAGTTCAAGTTTTAATAAATTAAAATACTATCTCAGTCTCTTGT
>BRYF01000016.1:8953983-8961483 GCA_030159135.1 Actinidia polygama | reverse complement strand
AGAATTTTTGTGTGTGTGTGTGAGTCCCACTAAAACAATGATTCAATTGGTAAAAAATATGTCAAACTTTAAAGATTTTTTAGTCATTGGATCACAATCTATGTGGACCCCCATACAATTGAGAAGAGAGAAATGATTTTTTAGAAAAATAAAATAGTCTCAGATAAAATTTCAGCCATTAGATTAACTCAAATTGATTCAAACCGTATATAGTGAAAGATAATTTAAAATATTAAAAAATATTTATATCTTATATTATATATATATAATTTATATGTAATAAAATTCACAAAAATATAAATCACACCATATATAAATATACATTATATAAAATCGATTGTCCCTAACATTGCCCAATTATATATGATTACTCAAATACAAAATATATAAACTATTACATTGAATGCATTTGGGCCCACCTTGGGCATAGGAGCATGTTTAGCACCTGAAGAAAGGAATCAATTTTAACCGTAGGGTACTCAGAAGTTAACCGCGGTTAGGTAGTAAATGCACACATTTACCCAACGGATAACCTTCAGTAGCTAATTTTACAAACCATTGAACAACAGCACAGACAGCTAACGCACACCGCTACTGGCAGCGAGCGGCCATTACGAGGGATAGCGGTTTCGTACCTTTCACGTGCCTCCCAAATCTAGATAGATACACACAATCAATATGTATGTATAGGCTGAGAGAGAGAGTGAGTGCGACAATGATATGATGGGAGGGTGACAGTGTTTGGGGCGGCCTCACAAAGCCTGCGTCATCCACTCGTTACGGCGCCGCCGTTAAATTCTCAGCAGCGGTTTGGTATGTGTAGGTCGTTTTCCTGGACCCACCAGTCACCTTTTCATAACGCGTTAGTGATTTTTTCTTTTTTAAATAATTATCAAAAATTATATATTTATCAACTTTTTTTTAAAGATAAATTACACTGACTACTTTGTATGAGTAATAGAATTTCCCCCTTCATATTTTAAAAATTACACTGGCCACCTTATCGGTGGTTGTCTCTTAATCAGGGGAGCTTCTAAATGCAAACTAATGCGGTATCAGGACACCCCACTCACTAAGTACGCCTCAATCTCATTTTTAATTTAAAAATTTCTCCCTCTACAAATCTTTTTAATGTAAAAATACCCCACACAAACCATCCCTATTTTAATAAATCAAAAACTATCCAATAATTAGTACACCCCAAATTGTCGAATATTTCTTTCCTTCTAAAAAAAATCATATTGCAAATCAAACTCTAATCATTCAACAAACACAATGCAAACTCGACGCAAATTCTGATGCGCAAAGCGTCGGTGAAACTCCCAAATCCTAGCCCACACTAAAAGTCATGGTTGTTTTTGTTTGAACTGATGTGTGTAGCAAAAAACTACTTGCTTTTATTGATGTGTATGGAATTCAATATACGATTGTGTATGAAACTGATTTGATTGATGCGTATCGAATTCAAAATATTTTTCATCATTATATTTTATACTTCTTTATGCTCTGCAATGGTTCATGCTTATGAATATAAATAAAAATATTTTTTTCAAAATTACGAATATGAACAAAGGTATAAGGATGACCTAATGTCTGGATTTGTACACATTTACGAAAATTATTTATCTATCTATCCAATCTTCCATACAAAACACAGCTCCACCACCATACATGTAGAAGACAAATTTGCCCAATGGAGCACCATCTGCCAACTACCCCAGTCACAGCCGATAACTACAACCACCACTATGTTCCACAGTTCCACTGCCATAGCCAGCCCCCTTCTTTATTACCAGCTACCAACAACCAAGATTCATCTGACATCCACCTGCATTCTGATTTCGAAGGAGATGCAATCTATGGTTAGAAATTGACCATGGTGAGGGTTTGGTACAGAAATCTTGGGTTTGGCGTCGGACTGTGCGTGTTTTTTTCCCCTTAAAAAATTAGGATTGCTGGAAATCCAGCCCGCCACTGTTTTGGTGGGAAATGGATTCGGCGATAGCTAGATCACAGGTTTTCGGGAAAACTGTTTTCAGAAAATAAAACTGTTTTTTTCTTAAAAAAATAGTTATATATGTGTGGTGGTGGATGAGGGGTGGTGGTAGCGGTGAGAGTGATCAAGTTTTAAAAAATAATTTAAAAAAAAAAAATTGGCTCTTCAAAAAATAGTTTTATTATGTGCGACGGTGGTGAGGGGAGATGGTGATAATGAGAGCGAATGAGTTTTAGAAAATAAATTTTTGAATAAAAAAGAAAAAAATATTTTACGTTAAAATAAACAGAGCGTTAAGAATTTAAACATCGCTACCCTCACTTATTGCATGTTTAAGGATATTTTCACATTGTTAAATAAAAATTACTCTCTTTGTCTTTTTTATCCGTCTCTTTTTAAAATCAATTTTTTCATGAATTTTTTCTCTTTCTAAAAACGAAAACTTCAATGCAGAGGGAGGGTGCATATGATTAATTAACCAAAATATTATGATTCTTTCATTGGGATTTTTAAAATCTCTTTCTTCCATTGAGTTGACGCGTCGTTCAGCTGTCGTATGGGGGTCGCAGTGATTTGGAGATCGTGCTTGTACACCCCAAAGCCGTGGAATAGGCTCGGTTGAGTTTTGCCAAACTAATTTTACAATACGAATAATGTTAATGTGGGGTGAAATATTCGTACTTCGCCAAAGAAACTACGTCGCCCACCTTCAAATGAGCATCTTCATGGCACCACTCTGTCGTCCCCGCCAATGTTTATGTTTCCAGTCGTTGTCCATCTCGCCAATGGACGACAATTATGTTTGTCCATATGCTCCACCGCTAGATTCGAGGATCGCGTTGTCATATTGCCACTATGATCATGATCACTCATTGTATCATCACCAGTAATCAATACGAACTTAAGCTCGCTAGTATCCACACCGTGAATGAGCGAAGTACTTATCAGAGACCATCTACATATGAACTCTATCTCCACAGGGGTTCTATCTACACAAGGAAACTACATCTGAAGAGAGTCTCTCCATTACAACACCTACAATCACGGGCTGTTCTCTAGATGTCAAATCTCCTCATTAAATCTTCATTTTATACTTTGATTAATTATCATCGCCTTGGTCTGATTCCCACACCGGAGGGGTTTTGAGCGGCCTCGTCCCGATTGTTTACCTTTGTCTATCTGCGTAGGTCGGCCGAATTGTTGTCGAGATCCAGTACCAAGGTGAAAAGGAGCAATATTGACTATTGGTTGCTCGCTCAGTTTTATACCACAATAGTTTGGCGCCGTCTATAGGAACGAAAGTTCTCAACCTTCTATGCACTTGCGCAACCGTTGCGTTCCCAGACCAAGTGCCAGCAGCCTTTTAGATAACAAGGCTCGGCCTATGGCCAATACCAGCCAAACTCCGGATCTAGAGAGCCTTCACCGTGAGATACACGGTATGGCCGAACATATAAGAGTCATGAATGAAAATAACGTCCGCCTGATTCAGCTCCTCATCGCGGCCAATCCAACACCTCCGGCCACACCTCCTGTTCTAGATATTGAGCGATCTCACCGCTCTCATCACTTGGGTGACGATAATTCCCAAAACAATCATAGTACTGCCCGGGCACGAAAGAGGCGACGTCGATCGCCAAGTCCTCCCTGACGTGAAAGGTGTTCATCTTCATCAGAATCACGATCATCAAGCCGAACTCCTAAAGTTGAAGGTGATAAAGTCAGGAGAGGAAGATCTCCTCGCCGAAACAATCAGGCGCCCAGCCACCGAAGCACTTTCACCTCCTAAAAGATCAGAGATTTGGACGCCCATCTTGACGCCATCAATATTGTGGCTGGCGCGCCAATAACTGTGGATGCTTTGATAAGCAAACCGAGTTGCCATTCACGAAAAGGGTGATGAGAGCTAGGGTTTCATGTAGGTTCAAGCTACCTACTCAACTCAGAATCTACGAAGGGAAAACAGATCCTATGGACCATCGGATTCATACAAAACCTGATGCCAAAGGTCGCCGAGCCACATTGCTCGCCCCCTGCTAGATTTGGCCTTCTTAGGTGGGGGTGGGGCATGGTTTCCTTGCCCTTAGAATCATCGACTTCGCCCTTCTCGCCGGGCATGGAATCATGGGCATCACCCCGACGTCGCTTCTCCTGAATGACACTTCAATACATAGGGGCGGGGTTGATGTCGTCGCCAAGCTCGCATCCTTAGTAGCTACCTTCTTCTGCCCAGCCTTTTTAGTAAGAGTAGTCAGGTTGATCTGTGACGAGATAGCTGTAATAAAAACGAACATTAGGTGACGAATAAAATAAAATACTTGAGAAAGGTTAAAAAGAAAATATTATATGATCTAAGCTCGAGGAGTAGCTCAGAGTCTAATCCAGACTCCGACTTAGAGTCCGAGCGCCAATAAGGGGTCCCTTGGTAGAAAATCCAAAAAGGGATCTCTAACTTTTTTTCCCCAACCACCTAAGCAAAGTCAGGTTAGGGGTGTCAGAAAAATTCCTCCTAGTTATTCTCCCTATATCCTCCTAATAACTCTTAGGCATTCTACTAAGTCATTTCAGGAAGGACTATTGCGCTAAAGGTCATCTCGGGAAGGACGAAACTCACCCTCATTGTCTGAAGTAGTATTTTTGCCTCCCTCAGACTGAGTATTCTCCTCACCACGGGATGATATCTCCATGCGACCATGGGCGAAGTACCTCTGGAAAGTCTTGGACGACAGGACCTTCGATACCTCAAAATAACCTCCCTGCTCTATCTTTTTAAGAACCTCCACCGTTCTCTTAGCCTCGATCTCAGTCAAGGCGGGCAATTTGTTGCAGTGTTTACCTAAAATAAAGATCATTAATATCAAAAAGGCAAAATGAAATACTCTAAAATAAAATAACACAAGAGGTAGGGACCTACTTGGCACGCCCCAAGATCTGGGGATCCGTGGGATTCCTGCGCCTGGAGGCATGCTAAAAAAAATTCCCATTCGTCTCCCAAAGCAAAGAAGAACCTCTTCTTCCACCCTTTCACGTTGCTTGGCAACCCTCTTAGTAGGTCCTTGTCTGGCCTCGCCTTGAAGTAAAACCACCCCGAGTTTGAAAACGAGCTGAGGGAGTAAATGCACATAAACTCATCGCATGACATATGGAGCTTGTAGTATCGCCATATCACCAACATGCAAAGGACACATCACCACGCATTGGGGGAAAGTTGGGTAGGACAAATTTTATAGTGGTTCAAAATCCTCCTAATAATGGGGTGAACTGAAAACCTTAAACTAGCTGGAAAGGCAGCTTCATAAAAAGCCACCTCGCCTAGGCGGATAGATAGTATCGTCTCGCCCTTTCTAGGGATCCTGATTTGGACCCTGGGAGGAAAGAAGTACTTTTTCCTAAGCTTATCTAGGTTGCCTTGGGTCATGACATTGACCTCTTTTGTAAGGGGTGAGACATCCATCCCAGGGTCTTCCCTATGGACTTATGAATTGCCGTGAAGGGGACCTTCAAGGGGCGAGGAAGGGGATTGATTTACTTCTTTAGTCATATAGGATTTCCCCCCTAAATGATAGGATACCCAGGAAAGCGAATAATTTTCTAAAGTTTCGTCTCCTATGTCGGTTCTGCTGGAAATGCACTAGGGATTATGGAATTAAAGGCGAGAGCGGTACTGAGTACTTATTGAGGAAATGGAAGAAGTGGCGAGCTGTTTAGGGCGAGGTGCACGTCGAAGCTGGAGCAGCAGTTTGGCAGCGGGAGCAAGAAATGTAAATGAGTGGGGGGAACCCCCTATTTATAGGAAACACCTAAGGTTTGGATCCATCCTATCTGACGGTTGAGATCTCGCAACGATTCAAGTTCTGAGATGAAAATTGCTCTTCTCGCCGAAATACTTTATTTCGCCATTAATATCATCGTCCACGTGGCCTCTTGACAAATTTCCTCCATTCCACGTGACATCTCCTGAGGAAACACCATCATTACTATCACGTCATCAGTTAACGTTTACGTCGATACATACTCAAAGACACCAAATTTTCCATTTCGACACTCCGAGTAAGGGGCTACTAATGTGGGGTAAAATATTCGCACTTTGCCAAGGGGACTACGTTGCCCACCTTCAAATGAGCATCTTCATGGCACTACTTTGTCGTCCCCGCCAACGTTTATGTCACCAATCGTTGTCCATCTCGCCAATGGACGACCACAATTATGCTTGTCTAGATGCTCCACCGCTATGTCCGAGGATTGCATCACCATATCGCCACTATGATCATGATCGCCCATCGTATCATCGCCAGTGTCCACACCGCGAATGGGCAAGATGAAATATATTTTCTTATTAGAGACCATCTCCATACGAACTTTATCTCCACAGAGGTTCTATCTACACAAGAAAACTACCTCTCTGAAGAGAGTCTCTCCATTACGACACTTACAATCACGAGATGTTCTCTAGATGTCAAATCTCCCAATTAAATCTCCGATGTCTCCGGGATATATTTTCATACTTAGCCGTCCAAGGATCACGCCGGCTCTCCATTCTCCATCTATATAAAGGTCGCTCCCTTATCATTATGAGGTATGGTTTTAATACGCTCAATATACAGTTCATAGTGCATATGCTTCGGAAATATCCATTTTATACTTTGATTAGTTATCACCGTCTTGGTCTGATTCCCACACCAGAGGAGTTTTGAGCGGTCTCGCCCCGGTCGTTACTTTTGTCTATTTGCGCAAGTCGCCTGAATTATTGCCGAGGTCCAGTACCGAGGTGAAAATGAGCAATATTAACTGTTGGTTGCTCACCCAATTTTATACCACAACAAATGTAATTATGTTTAATCACCTATAAAACAACATAAGTGTTAAAATGGGTTATGTTATGCTAATTTAATAAAAATCTTGACACTTATTAAATTTTGTATTTTATTAATTGACATATCCAGGTGGTAAGGTGTGGAAATATTACTCTCCATATAATTGGTTAAAATCAAAGTTGTCTCAATTATTTCAACTGATTATATTTATCTATATTGTACTAAAAAACATAATTATACTAAAAAACAAAGATTGTGTCTGTGATAAGAATGACTTTTGAGGATTCTCGTTCCGTGTACCAAGATTTTATCTGGCCTTGCAATCAAGTGAAATAGACGGGTGGCAATACGCCAGTACAGTACTAGTTGTACTTGTCTTGTGCTTTAACCTGATAGGAGAGGAATAGCGGTTGTACTTGTCTTGTGCTATGAGCTAATGGGGAGAGGAATAGCTGTTCTTAATGTTCAGATTTTGATGCTGGGGTCATAAGTCAACTAGGAGCCTTTTGCTTCTTCCAGAGCAGCGTCTAACTTCCATAGCATCGAAACCCACACTTGTTTTAATCTTATAGTATCTCCATCTCAATGCTTTATTTTAATTTAAAAAATAATTTTAAAATATTTTATTATTTATTAATATCAACTCCAACAAATCAATCATACTTTATTATTTTTTTTAAAATTTACTCA
>BRYF01000016.1:8906483-8908983 GCA_030159135.1 Actinidia polygama | reverse complement strand
CTCAAATATGAGGTGTTCAGCACTTTCAAAAATTTAGAAAGTGGCCAAAGCTTGGCCCCACTAGGTGCAGCATGAGCTGCCCTTAAAAACATCAAAGAGGCATGATAGAAAATTCAAATATTATGGAAAAATAATGGTGTTCTCATGCATTACCATAATTTTAAAAATTATTCTATCTAAAAAATATTTTAAAAAAAATACTCAAAAATTACCATAATTTAAAATAAATGTGAAGATCGTAAAATAAATAAAAGTACTCAATTATTAATTTGACATTCGATTTGCAGGTTGGGGTATCACATCTATGGTCTCAATTTACACCAACGGCAACACAGTTCAAGACGGGACCGTCCACTGGTCTGCCAATAAATTCGAAAGGCTTTCACAATGGAAGGTTCAAGGTCAAAAGCTACCTATCATATGTAGGAATTATTCGTTGTCTCTCTCTCGGGTTAGCTTTGTATTATACGTTGGTTTGTCATCCAATTTCATTCATGGGGATTGTTGAAAATTTGGTATAAATGAAGTTGAGCATGGTAACCTGGTAGGTCTTTTACTTATAGAGGTCAATCAGAAAAACTCATTTTGAAGATGAACTTCTGTCATCACAGTCTAACTAGAAAAATAATTATTTCTCTTCATAGTTTAATAGGAAAAATGACTCAAGTCTTTCTTCTCCTATAAAAGAGAGCTAGGGCTTTTGTGTAGAGAACATAGATTTCACACAGTTTTCTTTCCAATTTTGAGAGATAGATAGATGTAGGTTCAGTTCACTAAGGCTTATCTCGGTAGTGTTTCGACGTATGCAGTCTAGCCGTTTTATCTTTGGGAGAAAGATGTCAACACTCTTGGTAGGCGGTGAATCTTTCTTAAAAGGATTGCGTTTGTAGGACTCGACTCATAATTTTATTTGTATCTTCCAATTTTCTGTTTTGTGATTGTAAATTTAATTTTACTTGTATACAATTACTATTAATGGAAATTGCTCTTAGAAATTCTAAGTTTATCGTAATTTTTTTCAACAATAAATGGTTTTATTTTGAACATATCCTTGCTAGTTTTTTAAGGTACCAATTTTATGAAAATGGAAAAAAATATTAAAAGTTACTCGTTCTTTTTCATTTACCTTTTGTATTTTGAAAGTTTAAATTTTTGAAAGACATCCATTTAATGCATTCAAAACCCAAAGTGATTTTCCAAGATTACCCCTGTATTCTCCCTTACAAAAGTGTTTTTGACCATTCATGAGAGAGTTTAGGAAATTTAACAAGTTTTATAGCGAAGGAGGGTGTTACACAATACCTTCTGGTTCTCAAATCACCAAGGAGTAAGTCAATAAGAAATCTAGTTTTGCTTGTGGTATTGGATCGGGGGGTGGGGGTGATGCACTTGTGGTTGCAGATCGATCATGTCCTTGGAACTCCCCCACCACCGAGCATTTGGCTTCGAGCAAAGTACCTGTGAGGTTAGTCCCCAAATTTTTTAAAAATAATTTCAAAATTGTAGAAGTTAGCCCCCAAAGTAAGAATCATACGTCCGTCCCTGTCTAAAGGTTGTCGCTGCTGTGAGGAAACTGTTGAACACTCTTCGATGGGATGCTCCTAGATGGAGGAAGTATGGCAGGAGCGGTTTGACTGGATCCGAGAGGTGTTCATCCATAACAGTAGCCATTTTTGCAGTAGATTTGAAGTCTTGGCCTGGGCTATTTGGAATGCGCAGAACAGTCGTGGAATCTGCTTGTATAAATGAGTCGAACTCATATTTCAAGCCTATTTATATATTAGGCTAGACTTGAGAACTTAAGTCAAGGCCAACTCACTCGACACGAATAAGTAATATATTAACTAATTTGTAATATTATTTATGAAGAAATATGGAGAATATAAATAAAAAGTGGTATTATAGAATATTTAAAGATTTAGAAATATTTTGAATAGTAATTTATACACTCCACTTTTTGTTATTTTTGCTCATTATCAGAATTACCCTTCCTCAAAGAACTACACTTTCACTTCTTTGTTTTTCTTGGAGGGATAATTTAGGTATTTATTGAAGAATTGCATAATAAAAACAAAAAATAGAGTGCATATGTTTATATGTAGATTGTATAAATCATTACCCAATATTTTTCTTAGTTACTATAGAATACTAATAGTATAATTTAGTTTAAGAGAAAATTATAATAAATAAAAATAAATTATTACATGTAATTAAAATTTAGAAGCCTAAACAAATAGGTCTAGTGGGCTGGGAATTCAAAAATAAATTAGGATTGGACTTACGAATTCAATATTAGACAATTCGGGTTGGACTGGACTTGAGTACACATAATCCTCCTAATATATAGTAGGAGCAAGGCCCAAGCCCAACACGGCCCGACAAATGTCCACCCCTGATTGGTAACAAGATAGCTCATGCCTTTGCCAAATTTGCTTTGTCCGATGAAATTGTATGGATTGGTATTGAATAAAAAGCTTGAATCCTCAATAAGTAATTAATA
>BRYF01000016.1:8773983-8776483 GCA_030159135.1 Actinidia polygama | reverse complement strand
TCTTTTTTAATTATTAATTTTTTATTTTTATCTAGTTTTTTTTGTATTTCTTTTTTTTCCTCCTTGTTTATATTTTTTTCCTGTTTTTTATTTTTTCCTCTTTTTTCCCCTCTATTTCTCTACTTCTTTTTTTCTTGTTATTTTTACTATTTTTATATACTATTTCTATTTTTATCAGTTTTTAATTTATTTATTTTTTACTTTTTTCTTTTTTATTACTTTTTAACTTTTTTCTTCTTTTTCTTTTTCTTGTTTATATATATATATATATATATATATATATTCCCTTTTTTATTTTTATCTAGTTTTTTTTTACTTATTTATCGAGAAAAATGATGTGCGGCTAGGTGTTGATATTTACTTATTATGGGTATTTTAGTAATTTTAGACATAATCCATACCCCATGAATTTGTAATAATGGGGGTTGTGGTATTACAAATCCAGCTTATTTGATGGATTACAAATTTTATCGGATTACATATTCAACCTCAAAGAGAGTCAACAAACACCATATTAGTGGTCCCACATAATTTATAATTCAATCCGACATTCTTATTTCTAAAACAAACATGCCCTGTATGTATGTGCACATGTGTGCGTGTTTTTGTTTGTGATTGATCTAAAAATAAAAGTTTGTTTATAAATAAAAAAAATAACTAATGCTATAAAAACGCAAGTGACGCCATCACTGACAGCAATTGATTTGAGGTTATGGTTAATTAGATAAAATGATAGATGGAATGCAATAATTGATAATAATAATAATAATAATAATAAAAAGTAATGTAATAGTCATTTGAAATGGAAATTTATTATATTTTCATTCCTTTAAAAATGAGAACGACTATTCAGACATCATTATATTCCAATTTCATTTCAATCTGCATTTCATTCCTTATAAATTCCAATATATCTAACCAAACACAACCTACGGAAATTTTAGGTTTGCTTCAGTGGCCTTTGATTTCATCAGTTTTCTATTATAACAGTTCACATAAATTATTAGAATATTACTTATGGTTATGAAATAAGTTTTCAATTTAGATATTCTAAAATTTTTGCCACCCTCAATCAATTTCTTACAATGTTTTGCAATTTATTATATATATATATATATATATATTGACCTCAGTAACAAATTAAACTCTATAATTTTAATTATAACAAATTATACTCTAGAGTTTTGATCTGATAAAACCCTACGCCAATCTCCGTTTCATTTGAGTTGATGAAACCAACTGATTTCTTGGAAAAAAATTGGAGAAACAATATCTTTCAACGTTATCACATTTTAATCGATGAAATTAGGGCTTATTTTTAAGCTGAAAGCGATCCAATTTTTAAGTTAAATATTCAAGTTACTTTTAAAGTTTTGCTTAAAAATAAGTCATAATTGCATCGATTGACAACATTGAAATATGTTATTTTATTACAACGAATGCTAACGAAAGATTTTAATTGTGATCAGATCAAAACTAGATTTAATTTATTACAATTAAAACTATAGAGATTAATTTGTTACTGAGGTCAAACTTTGGGATCCTTTTTGCAATTTCTCTACTTTTTCTCAAAGAGAATTGTAATAAAACAAAATCGATCTTAAGTGATAGCTAATTAGCTACTAATTTGGAATTTAAAATTTGAAAATTCTTATCTACTACACCAAATTATTTATGGATTGAGTGTGAATTAAATCATAGCTATCCAATAAGATTGCAAACAAGATAAACACTTTTACAAATTAAAAAGATAAATAACAATAACTCAAAAATCCCATTTTTTTTTTTAAAAAAGAGAAGATTACAAAAAAAAATAGGGTTTAACCTTCGTAACAAATTAAACCCAATAGTTTCAACTATAATAAATTAAATTTTAGAGTTTTGATCCGATTACAACTGAAACCATCCATCAGTCTCAGTTTTATTAAGGTTGACAGGCCATTTTATTTCCACCAAAAGGTTAGAGAAACACGGCTTTCGACACTATCCCTCAAAAACTTTAATCGCTGCACTTAAGGCATATTTGTGATGCAATTAGGACACAATTTTAAGTTAAATATTTAAATCATTTTGCATAAAAATTAACCTTAATTGCATCAATTAAGGATTTTTAAGTAGAATACATACCGGGGATTTCGTTTTTTTATTATTTTAATCATAATTAATTAGTTTTATCAACTCTGATGAAACAAAAAATTGACGAATGATTTTAATTATGATCGGTCAAACTTGAAGATTATTTATAATTAAAATTATGGAATTTAATTTATTATCACTTTTGGAGAAAAAAAATTCTCAAACAAAGTCCAGAAAGTTAGACTGATATCTTGGAGCTCCAAAATAAAAATGGATTTTGTGGGGCAGTCAATAGGAAGCATAAAATGACAAAAAAAATTAGTTTTCAATATATTTTTTATACTTTTTATTACATTTTTATATATTTTTATATATTTTTTATAATTTTTTTATATACTTTTCACATTTTTCTAATCGGTTGAGT
>BRYF01000016.1:8653983-8658983 GCA_030159135.1 Actinidia polygama | reverse complement strand
CGCTAATACAAATCTCCAAACTATCGATTTGACGGGACTCAATCGAATTTGAACGCAATTGCCATCTCTATCTCTATCCTCTATATTTTTTTTTCTTTCAATGTCTTTTCTCACTCCTCCATCAAAAAGTTCAAAGTTTAATTTTTAGTATTGATCCATGTAGTTTGACTAAAGTTTAATTTTGATCGCTATGCAAGTTTGAATGTATTTACTTTTCGTCAAGTTGTTAACAATAAGAGTGAACAAAAAAAAGATCGGATTGCGAAACCATCTGGACTGGTTTGGACTGTACAATTTAGTTTAGTTTTTTCTCGAACAGCTCAAAAAGAGCAAAACGTTTTCTCACGGTTCAATTTACATTTTTTTCGGTTTAGACCGCGATTAAAAACAACCCAAAATGTGAGTTTTTTTAAAAAAGTTTTATTAGTTTAGGTTACAATTTTCAATTTATTAGTTGAGCTTAAATTTTTAGTTTTTGTTATTTTGAAAGTTGTATTTTTATGTCTTTATTTATGTATAACATGTAAATGTGATTGAGCGGCGAAAATCTTAAATAACTCTCTCGGTTCGGTTCGATTAAAAAAAAAACTTAAATCGTTACTCACGTTTCGATTTACGGTTTAATCCTAAACTGGACCAAACTGAGATCACCCCTAATTAAAGAGTATTGACAAAAGACTGCATTAGCGTTAGATTAAAACTTTAAGGTCTAAATTGTTTAAATTATTCTGGAGGGTATAATTAAACTACAGAAACGAATAATGAAACTTACCTAAAGTTCTAAAGCTGAAAATTGTTGTTACGCTAAGCCCATAATTATTTTGGATTATCCAACTTATGAACTACTTTATTTCGCCTACCTTAAATAAATAAATAAATAAATTTATTTTATCAAGGTCACACAATAGTAGTGATGATTGCCATTCCTTGATTAGGGCTCGGGCAAATAGGGTCACCTGGAAGGGGAAAGTCTTCAAACAATCTGAAAATATAAAATTCTGATTGAATTTTAAAAAATCCAACAATATTAAAACATAACAATTTAACTTGGGTATCGTATAAATATGGATTATTTTTATCTTTATTCAAGTTTTTCTCACATTAGTTTAAAGTTAGAAGTTAGAGGATTAAGGGAAAGAAAAAGGATTGAGAAACCACTTGTTCCTTCATTATCTTTCCATATTTTTCTTTAGTTGTAACTTTTGCTCTATAAATTCCTTGCCAAGTCTTTCACACAAACACTGTTGGAAGATTTAGTGTGGTACACTAACTTTGAGCCATTTTTTATGTGGGATCCATATGTTCATTTTAATGGGTCCAATGTGCTTTGTGTTCTCCTCCATGAAGAGATGAAGGATAATTATTTATTTGCTCAAATCCATAGAGGTTTGAATGAGATAATGGCTTCTAAAGTAAGTACCATGAGTATGGGTATTTGGTGAAACTAAAGGTTTGTCCCACATTGATTTTCTATGGAAAAAGTGATGGGTTTATAAAGCCTAGATTTGGAAGCCTAAAGTGTGCCCTTGGGCATACCCAAGTTTTTAACGGGGAGGAGACTTAGATAACCTAAGTTTCTCACTACACCCCACACGCGCGCGCGCGCCGCCGCCGCCGTCTGTCCGGCCGGCTCGGCTCGGTTCGGGTGTGGGTGTGGGTGTAATTTAATAATATTAAAAGGTTTGGGCCTATTTAATAATTATTTTTTATTTTGAATTTAAAATTCAATTCCAACTGTTGTAAACCTCCCTTAAGGCCACGTTTGGCTCTTCAAAATTAATTCCAACGGTTGTAACTTCCTTTAAGGCCATGTTTGGCTGCGAAGAGTTGCAACTCTTCCTAAGGGTGCGTTTGGCTGATACCTTTTCGAAGAGGTGCGAATATTTCTATAAATAGAAACATTTCCCCTCTGTTTTAATAGATGAATAATTACGAATTCCTCTATTCTTTTTCTCTCTCTCTCCGACGAAGACGAAGATGAAGTGCTGTCCAAATTATTCCGGCGAAGTTTTGCAGCGACTGTACCAGAAATCCATTCTGTTCATATATTCCAGCGTCTTTTCAGATTTACTCTTCCAGGTTTCGGTTAATTAATTGTTCTTCAATTACCGAATATAATTCTGTTTATATATGTGCGTAGAAAATTTCTGTGAAAATTCTTCTACTGTATTTATGTGTTACTGTATGAATTTCTGTGTAAAATTCTACAGTTTGACAGTCTATTTTCTGTGTAGAAAATACTGTTATTTATAATCATGCCATATTGATTTTATCAGAAACGATTGAGGTTTCTGTACGGAATTTAATGTCATAATTCTGTGTAGAATTAAGACATAAATTCAATGTTGATTTATATCATACATGTTGCATACACTTTGTACTTTGAGAGAGTAGAATCTAAAAGTTTGCATCCGCTGGACCTGAATATTGTAGTGCTACTTATTCAGTGTCGTGATCATTTTATCTTGGAGATAGACGCCCGTTAGACCCATGAGCACCTGTGTGGGGGGCGAATCTGTCTTAAGAAAAGAGTGTCCAACACTCGACTTGATCAAACCTTTTTATACAATTTCATATGTTAGAGCATAATATAATTAAATACATTATAATCACGTAGCATTGGAATTATGTATTATTTCTTCACGTTATTTATTAATTCATTGTCAAGCATGTTTCAGTAATATAATCCAACAAACTTAAGACAGATCCCGTTCAAATATTATTGATACTTGGTATGATTAATAAATCTTGTGAATTTACATATGTGGTTATAAGTATAGGACTATTATAGCCATATTTTATTTCAGATTTAGAAAAACTATATAGTAAAATTTTATGTGAAAAAACTGTATAGTTTTAAAGGGCTCTAAAGTATTGATGATTTATCTTAGTGGTAGATAAATTAAAATCTGAAAAAATATGCAATTGATAAAACTAAATTATGTTAGTTTTTAAATTATAATTGCATAGAAAATGACATAAATTGCATAGAATATGTCATAAATTGCATAGAGAATGATGAAAAATTCTGTAAATTATTTTGAATTTTATTTGTATAAAGATTATCAAAATAATTAGAATTAAAGTTTTGTGCATGTTAAGCATGATAAGTTGAATAATACAATTTTTTAATGTATTTTATATGCTACATGTTTGTCTTGTCATGCTTATATATTTTTGTTAAAAGCATGATCTTGTAATGTTAGTAAATTTGTTGCTAGATGATTTAATTTCTTTTAGAAATTAAATTGATGTTATTCTAAAGTTTTTTACTTTAAGAATATGGACAAATTAAAATAGAATTATTTTATGATTTCTAATCATAAGAATATGGGAAAAATGTTAGCAAATTTGTTGCTAGATGATTTAATTTCTTTTAGAAATTAAATTGATGTTATTCTAAAGTTTTCACTTTAAGAATATGGACATATGATACTGTGTGTGGTAGCAAATTTAATTGCTAGAGTTTTTAATTTCTTGCAAGAAATTAAAATTTGTTATTCTATGGTTTAATTATAAGAATATTGCCATTTGTTTCAGATCACGTGAGGATAATGGACACTTGGGAAGAGGTAGGACAGAACTGGTTTGGTGAGGATGAATCTAAAAATTCTGCTCAACCATTGTCTCCTCCAGTGTTGCACACTATGTATCTATATATGCTGATCTAAATGTTTATTGTCATGTGTTGATTATATTTCATAATGTTATTTGAAATATAATGTGTACGAATTTATCAAATTTTGAATAATTCAAGAAATGTGGGGGCAGATGTATTTTATCAAACACTAATTTTTAGTATAAATAGAAAAAATAAAATCCCATGTAATGTTGAGAAATCAACTACAAGGTTTTACCAACCCACTTAGTTCTTATAAAAGAAACAATAATTTTAACAGTCTTAAACAATATTTGGTTTCTTTTTATAAGTAACAAAATTAAAATTAAAATTTTGATTTTTTTTTTAAATTGCATGTTCTCATCACAAAATATTGTGTTAATGCCAATAGAATTTAAATTGAGGTCTAAATTCTAAATTGATGTGAGTATTTAATCATTGATTTGATTGAACATAGTTGTGCATGGAAATGCCGTGATAGATGATAATCCATCTAAAACTCTAGAATCACCCGTCGGATATTCTCGGAGTGATTACTAAATCTAGAAGTGAGATATTCTTCATCATGATTTGCTTTATGAGTAAGCAAGGGATCCAAGATTTTAAGTCTATCATTGGAAAGAAGAATAATTCTAGATAAATAAATTGTAGATATTGATCAATTCAACTGGCTCTAACTTGTAAAGTCAGAGAGGATACCTCAAGTAGAAAAGGAATAAAGTACAGTCTCACACTTTGGTAAAGTAAAAGAGGTGTACAGAATTCCTTTATATTTTAAATCGCAATAATATTTTATATAAAGGTAAAATTAATTGGGTTATAAATGATTTGACTAATAGCTCAGAAAATGAGGTTATCCAAATAGATATATGAGTGACTTCTAAACTCAAATATTGAATAGATATGTGATGAGATCTAAATGGTTGCAACTAAGTGATATGATTTCACACAAGTAGCAAAATGGTAAACATATCTCGATGAGAATAAAGAATCTTATTCAAATCTAGAGATAATTCATTGGAGGGTGATAGCTTTGTGCTACACATGAGCACTGATCACATATACATATAGATGTACAAGAGTTGGTACACTATAAAAATTGAGTTTATGGATCAGAAAATACTAAATCCATAAGTGGTGTTATTGCTTTAATTTCTTATGAAATTTTTGCAGTGAAAGTATATAGCTATTTTCTGTGAAAGAATCTAAAGCTAAGAAAGAAGTATTAAATGACTTCTTAAGTTTTTTTTAAAGATATTTCTTAAAGAAAAAAGAGTTGGCTATTTGCGTAAAATGTTACGACAATCAGATATAGCTAAGATAAAGAGAATTCTCAATAATGACAAAACGCAACAAACATGGTTGTTAAAAGTCATTAATT
>BRYF01000016.1:8641483-8648983 GCA_030159135.1 Actinidia polygama | reverse complement strand
GGGGCCAGACTGATTAGGGAATAATTTGACAACCCTCACAAACTTCAAAAGCTGGCTCAGATCTCAAAGCTGCTGTCCATCCAAGGGCTATGAAAGACACATGGCCCACACAATCACATACATGAGTGATTGTGCCAGCTACATTTGTTTTTCCATTATATCAATGTTGACATGCCTGATTTGTCACTGACTACTAACTTTCGTTATCTACAAAATATTTGACCAAAGAGGACATCACATACCCTCATGGCATAAAGTGGTTTTGAGGGACTGAATGGTCTTTTCACAAACTGGTACCAGATTGTACTGTTTGAACCCTAGTTGGATCTCCACTAAATTCGGTTCGCTACAGTATTTGCCCAAAGAGGACATCACATACTGTCGTCATACCCTAATGACATAAAAGTGTTTTTAGGGGCGGAATGGTCTTTTCACAAGTGGTATAGGGAGCCCAGCTGTTGAAAGGACAAAACTCTGGGATAAATCCGGACATTCTAGATTCGACTCACCTTACTTGCGCCCAAACTTAATTGATAATTGTGATTTGTCGATAATTGTAATTATCCGGGTTTTACTATGCAAAGATGAGTCCAACGGAACCGGGTCCCATGCAGGGAGGGGGCTCCCCACAGGATTGCGGGAAGCCAAAACGATGTCGTTTGACGCTCGAGCAGTCCAAAACGACGTCGTTCTAATTAAAAAAATTTGGCCCAAAACGACGTCGTTTTGGATCTATACATTTTTTGGGTAAAACGACATCGTTTTGAGCTGGGCGCGCGGTCGTTTTGACGCCCTGCACGCGCCCCGCAAGGAAGCCGCACTGCAACATTCCCAAATCCGAGTCCAACGAGGCTCTACCTCGGAGAGAGTCCTCGTCGTAAAAAAATAAAAAATAAAGAAAGGTCTTTTCATGAAGTGGTACCAGCTTGTACTAGTGAAACCCTAGCTGGATTTACCTTTGGTAAAATTGGCTTTGGATACCATTATGTCAATAATTGTAGTGCCTTTGAAGAAAGGGGCACCGATAATTGGGAAACGAGTCAGAGACATCATCATGCAAACGTGAGCCAAAAACATGCCAAAAACAGCTCTTATAGATTGGATTAAAAGTCTGGGAAAAAAAGAAAGATAAGAAGCTGTTAAGACATAACTATCTAAATTACGAATAGAATCGAATACTATAATACAAAAGATGAGGTTGAAAATGCTTTCATAAAGCCCATGATTTCCTAGGAGAGAGAGAGAGAGATGACCATCACCAATAAAGGGAATGAGAAAAAGGAAAGGCATTTAGAATGGGCGGACCCAAAGAGGGTCCAGCAGGGCCAACAACCCCTGACTTTCTAAAAATTACAAAATTTATTTTATAATTTTTTTTTTAAACTTTAACTTCCTAAAATATATATATATATTTTTTTTATACTTTAGTTCCCTACCGAAAATCCTGGCTCCGCCCCTACCTTTAGACAAAGAGTCCCAACATTAGCAGCATAAACACAAAAGCACTACCAGCTTTCAGGTTACTCAATGATTAACAAGAATCAGGGGTAATCTAGGAAATTCAAAAAAGAAGGGGCGCTCAAATCAAAAGAAAATCAAAGCATCCCAAATCACACACACTAATCAAAAAGGGTTAATTACATTTTATCCCCTTAAACTATTTATATTTTTTTACTTTACCCCCTTAAACTAAAAACTATTACAAATCATCACCTCAAACTATCAGAAACGAAACTAGCCCTTACGAAGTTAACGAAAAATATAAATTACTAATTTACCATTAATTTGATTTAGTGTTACTTACACTTTACCCTCTTAAACTATTCACGTTTTTTATTTTACCCTCTCTCTATTTCTCTCTCTTATAACAAACTCCACCCTTTAAAACCCTAGTATTGATAAATTATATTTTTCTCTCCCCTAACAAAGCCTTGCAACTTCACTAATGTCTCCCTTAAAAATGCATATGTATATCTAAGATTATGTATCTATACATATATAATACTCTATTAACATATCATATAAATAGATACGAATTAAAATAAGATGTATCTTATTTACAGTAAGTTAATTCACTTTGGTTCAACTTTACAAATGAAAAAAATATCTAATACTTAATAATTTAGTTGAAGCCATCCAGAGTTCGATCATGTGCCCATTCTCAATAGTATTATTTTCCTGTTAGAATTCTTGGTCTATTTTTTTTCTTGCATTATATAATTTGTTACATAAATAAGAAACTCTAAAAAAAGAGAATAAAATTTGTGAATCTTGATTGGGAATCTTGAATTTTCACAGAGAAAAAGAGAGAAATGAGTATGTGGAGGTTTTGTGAATTCTTGTTGTGTGTTGGGTGTGGGTGTGAATAAGCATATAAAGAGTGGATAAAATTTTGAGTTTTCTTTGGATTCTTGAATCTTGAAGAGAGAGAGAGAGAGAGAGAGAGAGAGGGGGGCTTGGTTTTTGGTGTCAATGAATATCTAAAAAGTGGATAAAAATTGATAATTTTGTTGGAATTTTGAATTTGAATTGACTTATAAGAGTTTTTAGCTTAAGGGGGTGACTTGTAAATGTTTTTAACTTAAGGGAGTAAAATAAAAAATATAAATAATTTGAGGGGATAAATGTAATTAACCCAACAAAAAATGAAAACAAAAGAAGTGCCAACATAATAATCACCGAAAAGACCATCATGAAACTGATGAAAGCATACCTGGCAGTAGCAGGATAAATACAACCAGTTGTGCCTGTAAATCACCAAAATATATAATAAAAAAAATGAAGAATAAATGAGGATACATGAACCAATCAGAGAAGGGCAAATTAGACTTTGCGCTCTTGTACTTCCACCGAAATCTCACTTTGCAATTGACACATTTTACTTTAATTGTATCAATCAAACCCCTGATTAAGTATCAATGTAACACCTCCGTCCACCTATTGTTTAAGACGAAAATAGGCAATGTGTGCGTGTGCAATCTCTACATGTGTTTTCACAAAGCCAAAAATAACTTAAAAAACTGATTTCTAGAAGCTCCGTCATGCTTTTGAATAATCTACTTTTTAACAAAAGTTCAGCTATAACATACATTTTCTATGCGCCTTATGACACTTGTAGGCCCGTCCTTGGCCAAGACCCACCGACCCACCAGGCCATGGCCTAGGACCCCAAAATACTCAAATTTTAGGGCCCCTTAAGTTTGGTCGGGTACCCAAATTGAAAAAAACTATACTTCTGGACAATTGGACTGCAAATAATAAGAATGTGCCCAAAATTACATGTTGTCGATTGAAATTTTTTTGATAGATGACATAGATTATGCAAGCTTAATTAACACTTTTGCTTCTAAAAATAATAGAAGATGAGTGTTCAAGTGATACTTTTTTTTTGATAATTTTAGTGATAAATATTTTTGTAGATTTACTTTTCTTAATGCTTCTAAGATTTTAAGTTAGTTTTTACATGTTTGAATTTTAGTTATTAAAATATAAAAGACCCTGTTTTGAAAGTTGGCATGTGGCCCCTGAAAACTTAGGACGGCCTTAAACACTTGGCCGTTAATTGAATAGCGAATGGACGGCAATGTCACATTAATACTTGACCTAAATGCAAGAGTTGATCGACACAATTGAAAATGAATGGTTTAAAGTGAAATTTAAGTAGGAGTGCAGGACACAAACTAATTTTACCATGAAAGAAATTGAACCCTACAACCAAAAAAGTGGACAAAAATGGAGTTTACAGAGAGAGAGAGAGAGATGATAGGGAGGTGGTGTTTCTCACTAGGGTCGGCAGTCGTGACAGAGGCAGTGCCAGAAAAGTCACAGGTTCCTTGAGCCTGGCCCTTCTTCTGGAAAAAGCTGTTGACTGCATAGTTGCAATGAGCCCTCACAGAGTTGGGGTTGTAGCAAGCCCCATTCGAGTGGATGAGGGTGCAATCAGCCCCAGCTCCACAAGCATAGTCCAGTGTCTTCTGCAGGGCACCATCACCTATTCCTTCCTTGCAGATGCACCACGTTGCACCTAACCAAGACACACAAAAGAAGGAAGTTTATTAACCATCTAGAGAGAGAATTAAATTGTGGGAGTATAAAAAACTCAAGCCACTTTTAGCCTGACAAAAAAATCTAAGTTTTTTTAATTTTTTAGCTAAAATATGTTAAGTGAGATAAAAATAAATAAATATTTTTTTTTATTTGAGATGGCTAAAAGAAAATTTATTACTAAAAAATCTAGATCAAACCCAAAAACTAGTTTTAAAATTTATCCATTTCAAAATAACAATGTTTTTTTTTATAAAAAAAGGAAAAAATAAACAGTGCTGTGGTCTGGGATTTTCATTAACTATACTTAAAAAAATTTCGAATTTCAAAATGAATGATTCAGATTTACTAGATTGTGTGGAGTTACAAAACTAAGTGAATCTATACCATTCAGATTACGAGACAGTAAAGAATCAAGTAAAACTAGCAAATATAAAAAGAAAAGAAAAAGAAAAATAATTATTTAAAGGACCCATTTAGTTTTTCAAATAAGGGAAAATAAGAAGATGAAGAAGAAGAAGAAGAAGAAGAAGAAGAAGAGATGGGTATGAGCAGCATTCCTAAGAGAAATAAGCTACAAGACTAAAAGGTTTGGGAAAAGAGGAATTAGGCAAAAAAAAAAATGGCAATAAAAGAGCTTACTTGAATGGCCAAGCATGGCCAAGATGAGAGTGACAACCACGAACGCAGCCATGATGGTGGAGGATAACACCAGTATGGAAAAGAAGAGGACTCAATGGCGCTCAGACACCTTGCAGCAGCTTAGCAAAGGATGAGAGAGAGAGAGAAGGGCAAGTGGGAAGTTTTCGGGAAATTGGGGAATATGTAAACCAAAAAAATATGTGAAGAAGTGAGTGGAATGTGTGACAAAAGAAAAGGAAAAGAAAAGAAAAGATGAGTAGTGGGATGTCGGTGGACCAGGGTTGCCTGATTATTATCCGTTTGAAATATCTCACATCGTCAAGTTTAACTTTATTCTATCTATAAGATTTATATATTTTTTTATTTAATACGTTTTTAAGAGGAAAAGAAATAGGATGGACCTAACAAGTGGTATCAGAGTAAGATTGGGCCTCGCCCTTATTTTCTTGCTTGACAAGTGGTATTAGAGTAAGGTTGGATCTTTTAACTGTCTATAAGGTTCATATTTTTCTCTACTTAATACGTTTTTAAGAAGAAAAAAATAGGATAAACCTGATAAGTGGTATCAGAGTAAGGTTGGGCCTCACCCATGTTCCCCTGCTTGACACAAGGTTGGCATTGTCGTCAAAAGTTGGGCTCCCTGCCTGACAAATGGTATCAGAGTAAGGGTGGACCTCTGATACAACTTGTCAAGCTCAATCCATCTTTCTCCTTAAAACCAAGATATTAAAAAGAGAAAAATATGAGCATCAGAGACAGTATAGAAGGGCCAGAACTAGACGACGTGGAACATTTCAACATTATCTTTTTTGTTTAGAGAGAGAGAGAGTAAAGTGTCCTGGTGGTTTTTATTTTTATTTTTTTGGTTGTTTGGTTTTGATTTTTGTATTTTGTTTGACTAGTAATTTAAAAAAAAAAGAAGAAGATATGCAGCGTAAACAACGGGTTTACGCACGTCCAATCATTCATTAACATATCAGGCACTTGTTAAGAAGAATTAACCAATTTTTTTTTATTTTATCAACAAATTCATAATGTGTTAATTGTGAATTGGATGTACGTAAACTTTATATTTAGGTTGTATGTGTATATAATTCAATCTATTTATCCAATTGCACTTCATTAAGATAAATTTATTCAAATATATTTTTATATAATAAAAATATTTGAGTAAAAATAAGTATTTAAATAAATTTATCCTAAAAAAAAAAAGAAAAGATGAAGTGAAGTTGAAGACAAAAAATATAAAAATCGCTTACCTTTTATTTTCTGTTTGCAGTTTAAAACTCCGGAAATTTTGTTTGGGGGTGGTTTTCCAAATTTATTAACATTTTTAGAATATAACTTATTTTTTATAAAACATTTAAAAAAAAGTCTAAAATTCTTTAAAATCATATAAAAATTATATTTTGTACAGTATATTGACAGTGTATATTCACATATGATAAAGTCTATAAAAATGAGGGTCTCTGCAAAAATGCAAGTCTCATCATATGTGAGTGTACACTATATAAATGCATTATTCATAGCAAAACTCTTTTTTTTTTTTTTTGAAATTACGATGATGATGAAAAAACACATTTTTTTGGACAAATTACAGTTATCTCCCCTGAGATTTTTGGTAATGAAAAATACTTCACGATGTTTCAAAAATGACAATGGCTTCTCTCCAAGTTTGCTTTCTGATACGAGTTTCTCCCCTGTTAATGTGTTGTCACTGACATGGATGGAAAATGCTGACCCAACATAACAAATTTTTACAATTCATATTTTTCCCCTTATTTCCTATATAGAGATATTAATGCCCTTATTCCCCATAATGTAAAGACAAAAATATTCTTAAATCATATTTGTCTATTCTCCAATGCACCATCACCACTTTGATTCATCAACAACCTCTTCCTTCCGCCACTCACATCACAACCACAGACCTAGGTAGCCCAGATATTCGCCTTCACCCACTAGATATTATGCCCTTATTCCCCATAATGTAGAGACAAAAATATTCTTAAATCATCTTTGTCTATTCTCCAATGCTCCACCCACCATCACCACTTTGGTTCCTCAACAGCCTCTTCCTTCCGCCGCTCACAACCACAGACCTAGGTAGCCCAGATATTCGCCTTCATTCACTAGATTCAAACCAAAACTAGAGTTTCAAATCAAGGTCCATGATAAAAAATGGCACATAACACGCGGTCGCATGCACACAAATACATAGAGAGAGAGAGAGAGAGGAGGAGGGAGAGGGGGGGGGGGGAATCGAATCGCAACATAAAGTATTTTAGAGTGTTTTTGTTATTCCAAAAGTGGTGGGGTGCCATTCCGATGGTAGTAGTTTGTATCGTGCGGTGACATGTAGTAGTTGTGATTCCAGTAGCGTTCTAGATTCTGATTTAAGGATCAAGTTGTATGAATGTGTGTGTGCGTGTGAGAGAGAGGGGGCGGTATTGTGGTCAGCGGTGGCCGTGGCGTTTTCTATAAGGATAGGTCAAGGAGTCAAATGGTTTGTGGAATCTGTGGAAGAGAATGGGTCTAGCACGATGAGGTTTAGGGTATTGATCAATATGATAGTTTTGATGGGAAGAAAATTATCTAGTTTAGAGGTTTCCTTGTGTTTGAAAAATGGTCAATCTCATATGGTTGTTAATGAGAAGTGGGAATAATCAAGTGTGATCACATTGCCAATTCTAGAAAGAAATAGATGTTGTGTTAGATTCTTATTAGAGGGCATATTTTAAATATACATTCGCAGTTAACAGCGTTAGGCAAACAAAACTGACAAGGTGAGGTCAATGTTATTTTAAATTTTTT
>BRYF01000016.1:8621483-8623983 GCA_030159135.1 Actinidia polygama | reverse complement strand
ACTCTAACGAATACGCCTAAAATATGATCTTTTTTTTTAGTGTAGTACCTATGGGAAGGAGCAATTACTAGTTCAATGATAAACTACACACACATATATATATATAATGACTATTTTTTATATTTGTATAATAACAACAAAACATAGAATATAGTATTTTAAATATATTTGATCCTGCTAACCACCGCACATAAATCGTAAATATTTTTTAAAATAATTAAAAATAATAGTTTTTACACTTTTTTTTTTCCAAAACACTTCTTCTCTTGTCTTCATTTATGCAGAATTAGAAAGAAACTTCTTCATTGTACAGAAAAGCAAACCAGTTGTGATACTCGTAAGAGAAATTTAATAATTTTGCGTAATAAAAAGAACAGAATGAGTATTTATGGAGAAAAAATTGGATTGTAATAATCAGAAGTGATACTCCATACGAAATAAAATTTTTATAAAATTTACATATAATACCCAGTGAAAGACCTAGCAGACGGGCTAGGAGCGACCATTACTACAAAGTTTATAAAAAAAATTAATTTTTTAATAGTATTAGCTGAAAATATTTTCAAATTATATAGGTTCGTCACTCCCAGACTAAGATTAGCATTGTATTTCATGCTTAATTATGAATACCGTACTTTATATGTACATTCGTCTCTTCAATATTAAAATTATTTATCCATCTTTGGTAATAACCTTACCATTTATGAATCTTCTATTTGAAACCAAATTTCCCGTCATACAAACTCAAAATTCAAATTAGTGAGAGTTAGAAAAAAAAAATAAAGAAAATAATTTTTACACTCCTCTTTTTATTAGATACACTTTTTTTATTTTTATTATGTAAATTTTGAGTAAATGACTAAACCGATCCTCCCAAGAAAAAAAGAAAGAAAAGTTTAAGGGTATAGAGAGATGCAACTTTGGTAATTAATAAAAGTGTTAAGGGTATTATTGTAACATTGCATGATATGGCCAGAGCAGATTGCAAAAAGCATTATTCAAAAATAATTGTCAAACATATTTATTATAAAGTTTAGTTTTGTATATTTGACAATTATTCATATGTTTTGACATTTTTGAATATATTATCCAAAAATGTTTGAACTTTAAAATAATTATCCACTTGCCATTTTTGTAAAGAAAATGACTTCTGAGAGTTTTCTTTTTGTTTTGTGTCTTTTTTAGAGTTTGAATATATTATTTTAATATATATTTTTTTTGTTAGAATCTTTTTAATATTTCTAAAAAATGAGTTTTTTATTGTGCTAAGATTATAAAAAAAAACAAGTTTCCAAAATTATCAACCAAACAAGTTTCTATAAATTACTCTGCAAAACTGATTCTGAAACCTGAACAAACAGAAGAAGAGAGAGAGAGAGAGAGAGAGACCTGACGGACGTGGCGGAAGTCATCCAAGGCCTTGGTGGAGAACAGATGGACGGCGCAGATCTTCCGGAGCATACGCCACCGGGGGCCGTACGGCGCGAACACAAGGTCCTGATAGTTATACGCAATATGCTTGGCTCCGGAATTTGGCGGCCGGCTTGAGAAGTTGGCGTCGTGGACCTTGAGGAACTGGGCCGCCACCGATGCAGACGCTGCCACCACCACGTTCACCAGGCCCAGCCGAAGGTGCATCAGCGGCCCATATGTACGGGCCATGGCCGCTATTGAATGGTGCGGCACCGGTCCCAGATGCGGCAGGTTCCCAATCAACGGCCATGGCTTCGGGCCTGGTGGTAACCGTCCGGGGTGACGGTTAAGGATGGTGCGCAGGTTAAGCAAGCAGTAGAGGAAGAAGGCAATGAGCATAGAGTATAGAATAAGAGCTAGAGAAGCCATGGTTGGTTAAAGTGGACGACTAATATTTGTGCCCAAGACAAGGGTCATATATAGTGCGCTAATGTGCACTTTCGTGTAGATTAATATATAGGTAAATTTCACTATTGGTCTGTGTAATTTGACCAAAGTTTTACTTTGGTTCGTCTAATTTTAATTTGAATAATTAGAACTTTGTTGTTTCAATCTGCTTCTATTATAGTCACCCGTTAACAATTTAAACAGAAGACAAGTACACGAAACTCACGTGGCAATTTTCAGGGACATCAAACTATAAGGATTCATCGTGCTAAAATTATCTTATAAAAGTCGTGTTATATGATCTTCACGTCCTTGTTTTTCATCTAAAAATTGTTAACAATATTAACAAGAGAAAATATATTAAAACCAGATTAAAATAGTAGAGTTTTCATTGTTCAAATCAAAATTCTTTCATACGGCGGGAGTCATTGGTTCAAATCCAATAGTAGGTAGGGACCAAAGTGAAACTTTAATCAAATTATAAGTACAAATAGTAAAATTATTCCTTTTCTATGTAAAGGAGTAGTTAGGAGAGAGAAGGTTAGATTGAAGTGTGAGTCCGGCCAGGCCAGGCCTGGCCTACCCCTTTAGTTTGGTTGTGGATGGTCTCGTGTGGAATAGTCGAATGCATGTATTGAAT
>BRYF01000016.1:8546483-8548983 GCA_030159135.1 Actinidia polygama | reverse complement strand
TTTAACACAGAACAAGGGTTGAGTTTCCATCATTTGTGGTTTAATAGTTGGTCAACTTTTAATGAATTTGACATCAACCCTTGCAAGAATTTAGTATATATATAACTTTAGGTAAAAATTAAAAATGTTACGATCGATTGTGATAAATATTATGATCAGCTGTGGTGTATGTTATAATCGTTGAGTATATATGTTAACAATAGTAAAAAAGTATATTACGCATCATTGTGGTAAATGCTATGATCTTTACGTAAATATTTTTTTTATTACGATCGATTATAGTGAATGTTACGATTGATTATGATAATGTTATATCATGGTGCACTATATACACCACTCCCCTAATTATATTATCATGCGAGTAGTATCCTTACAAAGCTACGTATGTGCACCATCGTTCATGACGTGATTTATATATCCCGACAACTAACATTACAATCATAAAAAAATCAAGCATATCATGTTTGAATGCTACAAGGGATCAAGTTTTGAACCAAATCAAGATTGGACCACCCATTTGCACAAAGACAAAGCTTTAGAAATGCCCACAACAGTTGTGGAATTGCTAAATTAAAGGGAAAAAAAACAGTCAATTAAGCCAAGCCTGACCATGATTCCATGAGAAATCTTCATGGCAAAACATCTCAAACAGTGCCAAGGTTTCAAGTGTGTCGGCTAATGGGTTTCAGCCAATTTTCAAGAATATTTAGCAAGATAACACAAAGATAGTATTTGTTTGATATATATATGTTATGTGTATTTGAAACGAAGAACAAATTATCCTTAGATTTCTCATTGCTGTCAAAAATGGAAATCTGAATTTTAGAGAGAATACACTTGGTAGTTGGTAGTGAACAACATTCTACCCCTCACCTTTATGTAGTAACATCTATACATTTAAATCCAACGATCACTCATCTTCGTGATAAATTATGGCCCACATGATGTGGCACATATGACTTATCTGATATCTATCAGATGTATTTATTGGGTTTATCATGTTAGGATTTCTTATCCTATTCCATATAAATCTCTCATTCTATTGGTGTTGGTAGAGTTTAAGTTTAATAAGGAAACTGGTCCTTTCTCTGCCTATAAATGTACACTGTATCCCATCATTAATGTGTAATCAAGATTAAGAGCCAAGAGAGAGAAACTCAGTTTCTAAGAGATTAGGAAAATATTAAAGTCAATCACTTTAAAAAGTTTGCTATTATGGCTAGTTTTATGTATTTCCATTTTATGAATTTTTAAAAACTATAATTGTTTTAAATCTTGAGTTTATAATTTATTATGATGAAATCTATGAATTTAGATTTACAGTTACATCTCTTGCTTTAAAAATTAAAATCACACCTCTCAATATAAATCCATCAGTCACACCCCTACCGTATGCGTCACCCTCTGTCTTTATTTACATGAAAATATTTATAGTAACTTTTAAATAATTCAAAATAAAAATATATACTTCCTTCATCTCAATTTATTTGTTCAATTTTAGGAAATACAACTTTTTAAAGAGTCAAAAATAGTATATTCAAAACGTTTTAACTTTCTAAATTACTTTTTAACAATTTAAAGTTTTCAAAAGCGAAGAAGTAAAATGCCACATCAATTCCAAAGATAAGAGAAAAAAGAAAAGTCTACGTTATTTTGGTTGTTGACTTTTAAGGTAGACAGACATTTTATGAAAAAAATAATTTCGAGGTTATGATGTCAAGGCTTTTTGCCTCGATGAATAAAACTTTCTTCTTTTTGTCCAAAAAAAAAATTAAAACACACTACATTTATCATTTACTTTTACCATATATTCACTGCAATGAGTTCAACAAATGATTCAGTTATATAACGGTTATAGATTATGTCTCATCAAATGATAAATTAAAATGATAAAGGCAAAAGGTAAGTATAAAGCTGTTTTTTCCCTAACAAAATGCTTTGAAACCCTAGTTTGCTTTATCTCATTTAAGTCATATTAGTGATAATGACTTCAGTTTTTTTGCCCAAACTGGCGTTTCATTAATTTAAGCCTAATTTAATACCGCTTTCTTTTCTTTTCTTTTCTTTTCTTTTCTTTTCAGTTACTAAACAAAAAAAGAAAAAAGAAAAAGGTTGTTGAATTGAATTCCCTTGTATGTCAATGAAAGGTGCTTACTTGAAAACGTGTTTGAACTTTCTAAATTCACCTTTTAAATCTGACTTTGAGACTTTGCTTATTTTTGGAGGGTCCATAGGGTTAGGTCTCAGATGGGTCTTTTTTTTGGGTATATATAAGGATTCAGAGCTATTGCTCTATTTTCATGTAGAAGTTGAGAGGTCTCTTTAAAGCTTCTGAGATCATTTTCATTGTGCTGTGTCAAGATTTGAAGTGAATAGAGGAGTCATTTGAAGGTAATTATGTTCCTTATGTGAGTTATTATATGATTGTCAGAATATGGTAGTATAAGAAGGAAAGGGTTAAATATCGGTCGATATATTACGTATTGGAATGGTTGGCATG
>BRYF01000016.1:8388983-8393983 GCA_030159135.1 Actinidia polygama | reverse complement strand
TACCATAAACTCTACCCCTTTACTTCAATAGAAAATAAGCAAATGTGAAACCAAATAACATGTTTCTGCCAATCCATTCACGGCCAAAGCGAAACCAAATAACGAAGTCAAAATAAGAGAATGTGCAAATGTGTTGTCAAAACTATCATCTTTGAATATATGTGCCTATTGGTGGATCAAACAAAAAACTTGGAAAGAAGCAATCATGAAAACTAGTGTAATCAAATTAAAAATAAGGATGTATATGACCTGATCTAATGGAAGCTCAAAACAAAGAGAAAAAGGTGCCATATACATGGAAGTAAGGATAATAACATCCTCTATCCATGGCATGGTTTCAAATAACGTTATCAGATACAACCATTTATTGGCTGATGTCGGACAATATCAACCGATATATTGGTAAAAATTGGTATTGGATACGTAATGTATCGGCCGATATTTTAAACCCTGGTCCATTATTATTAAACACACAGATCTTATGAAACTACATATATTTTAGTTCCAAGAACCAGGATAGAAGAAACCAAATGTTAGCAGAATAAAAGTGAATCCAACAGATATTCAGTAGAGAAACAAATCGTATTTGATCTAAAGATTCCAACAAAACAAAAGAAACCCACCTAATACTGTTTTATGCACCATATCTTGCCCAAATGAAACAGAAACAAACCAACAACAATCATGTTTTTCTTCAATACTTCCAAATGTTTGTATAGAAAGAAAAAAAAAATGAACGAAGAAAAACAGCAACAACTCGATTTCAACTCAGAACAGTAAATGTATCCTTCAAAAATCAAATCCAGTTTTTTCCATCACAAATCTATTTTTACTGTCTCAAAATCAGGATCAAACCATTGTGAAATGACTCATTCTTATACTTTAAATATCCAACGTATTGAAATACAAAGATTACTATTCCCGTGTGCCATATAAAGACCAAAACATCAAATTGTGTGATTCCACAATTTCTATTCATCGAAAAGTGGACCGAAAGCACTGTTTGGTTGTGTGTTTTCAAAATCAATCTTGCAAAACAATTTTCAAAAAAATTGTTTGGTTGACGATTTTCAAAACTTTTTTATGTTTTTTTTCTAAAAGAAACAAATTCTCAAAAAAATATTTTCGCTAAAAAATAATAAAATGTGAAAATAAAAAAATTTTGGTTTTCAAAAATAATTTCTATAAATTTATGCTTCAAAGCTAATTCTAAAAACTAAATCAAACAATCATTGGCATCAACAAAACATCAATATGCAAATAACCCACAAATTCTAAACATCAAAGAATGGGAAAAAAAACAATGAGTAATATTCCACATATTCAAATACAGAGATTTAAGAGCAAAACTTCAATAAATTCAAATCACCAAAGAATGAAAAAAAAGAATAAACAAGGAGAAAGATCATACCTTTTTTCGAAATGCTGGTGGTGGAAACCAACAATCGTCAGCTAGGGAAAAACGTTTCGGGAGGGATGAGAAATTTCAGAGAAAATGCGCTTATTGTTTCTGAGATTTTATTGTGACAAGGAACAGAAATAAACTGACTACGACGGAGGAGAGGGGGAGAGAGAGAACCTGTGTGGAGGGTTGTGGGGCCACCTAAAAAAGGTATCTGTACTGGGCTCACAATTCTGTTGTCAAATTTATTTTGGAAAAATTTACTTTGTTCCGTATAGGTCGGTGCGGATTATTTATTAGAATATAATCCTTTATGGTGTGAATTAAAACGGATTTGGGGATGCTGCAGTGCGGCGTCCATACGGGCGCGTGCAGGGCGCCAAAACGACGTCGTTTTGGAGCGCGTTCAGCCCAAAACGACGTCGTTTTACCTCAAAAATGTATAGATCCAAAATGACGTCGTTTTGAGCCAAATTTTTTTAATTAGAACGACATCGTTTTGGGTTGTTCGCTCGCCAAACGACGTCGTTTTGGCTCCTCGCAACCCTACAGGGAGCCCCGGTTCCAATTAAAACGCAGTGACTTATTTTTCATTCAAACTAATAGCAAGTGTCTCACTCAAAAAATTGGAGAGTGAGCCATATTTTTATATTTTTAAGATGAAAATGCCCTCATAAAATATTAAATCTTTAAATATATGCTATTTTCGAAAAAAGTCTTCAATCCTCTCTCATTTGAAGCTAATCAATATTTTCTCTCTCTCTAGAACCAGAGTCAAAAAGCTCCATTATATTCTTCTTCTTCTTCATATCTGGTTACTGACTTGATCGTCGGAGAATCGTTCCCGAAATAGCTCTAGACTGTCCTTCTCACTATTTCTATCTTGTAAGCTCGACCGAAGGAGACTAGAGGCACCAAAAAGCATCATCTCACCATCACTTTGTCTGCATTTGATTTCCTTTCACCACACGTATCCCACTGCTACCCTAGCATATTGGCAGCCCACTACCAAGCTCCATAAAATCAAAATTATGAATGTTTGATTGATTCAATTGTGGTTTCGAACTTTTCAATTTAGAGAGAGGGAGAGGGAGGTAATATTGGAGTTTAGGTTATTAGAAAAAGAATAGGAGGGTATTAAGGTTAATGTACAACTTTCATTGACAAATGTTAAAGTTACAGATTAGTTAACAAACCACATAAGTTATGTGATGACACCACACATGGCCCATACCATGTAAGACAACGTGAAATTTTTCTTTTTCTTTTTTTTCACCCTTGTTGGTAAGATTTGGCCAACTATAATTAGATATACTTAACGGGAATAATGGATTATTCTACAAGAATAATATGCAACATATGATTGTAATTGTTCAAAATTAGGTATTACATAGATGGTTGTTCTCTATTTTGAGGATATGTGCAGCTAATTAACAACATAGAGAGAGAGAGAGAGAGAGAGAGAGCATCTCTTGACTTGTTACACATGTCCCCTCATCTTGTAAGTCCAAGGCCGTCCCCTGAGTTTTCGGGTGCCCCAGGCCAATTTTTAAAACAGGATCTTTTATATGTCAATAACTAAAATATAAACATGTAAAAACCAACTTAAAATCTAGGTCCATTCCTATTATTTGTAGCCCGATTATAAAATCTGTCTAGAAGTGTAGTTTTTTTTCAGTTTGAACTTTTTTTGGGTCATATCATATACTATCCGACCAAATCTAAGGAGCCATAAAATTTGAGTATTTTTTGGGAGCCCTAGGCCATGGCCTGATGGGCCTTGGCCCAGGGACGGCCCAGTGTAAGTCCTTTTATGACTAGATCTTACATTGAAAAAAAAAAAGTCAAATTGATTCGACGATTATAGCCACATAATTTAAACTTATTTGTCCTTAGAAAAATATAGACAAATTAATTTTAAGACAATTATGACGTGGTTATAGTTATGGAATCAATTTGTTTTCTTGCAAAATTGATGCGAACAAAGGGGCCACAAAATGAACAACTTAAATCTTTAATGTGAAATCAATGGTTGACCTATAATCCTAAGCTGAACCGGTCTGGTCCAGAGACTCGGTGATAATATGAGAGAAAGCAAAATAGATTCGCCATGTTAAATATCGTACCAATTTAGAGTTACGTTATTAATCCACATTTGTACGCGCTGCTTGTATAAACTTTATCCATTATTCGAGACTCATAATTTAGTGTTAAGTCTGAGTTTTTTTTGTGTGTGTGAATGCACCCACAAAACTGCTCCTTGGATACTCTCTCTCTCTCTCTCTCTCCTTTTTTATGGAAAATGAAATTTCATAAGCTTGGGATAAGAGGATGGAAGAGAGCACATAAAGAGAGAGACCCCTTCAATCATAAAACTCCTTGATTTTCTATAAAAATATAGTTATTTTTCATTTTTCATATTTTTATTTTTTTTAATTGTACTTATTTTTTTGTTTTTAGTTATTAAATAAATTATCAAATACTCTTGTATTTGTATTTTTAAATTACTTTTACTCAAATATTTTAACTACATAGAAGAACATATGAGTAATTTCACCTAGTAAAAACGAAAAATTAAATACAATTGAAGGAAAAGGGAGCGTGAAAATCATCACCTAATTTCTTTTCGCTTGACACGAACCAAATAAAAGCACACTATGCTAGCTAGCCAAAATGATAAAACTCAAAAAAACAAATCAAATGGATTTAGTTTTTGAATATTTACAGAGATTACGACCACTCTGGCCTAGTTTTTTTTTATAGATTTTTTTGGTTGCTTTAATTTTTCAGTTATTTCGTCTTTAACAACGCTTTTAATTGTTAGATTAAAATCTTATACTGTTCAGTTTCTCTCCAGAGGAATTTGAAAATATAATAATTTGCGTTTAATTTGGAGCAACGTTCACCAAGACAATTTTTTTTTATTTACAAATTAGCTATTTTTTTTGTCTTTATTGTTTTTTTCCCAAAATTTGAACAAAATTAATTTTTTCCCGACAAATTAGCTAATGCTTTTGACTTTAGTGATTTTTTTTATTTTTGAAAATTAGAACAAAATTTTTACCTTTTCAGATTTCTCTGGTCAAGAAAAATCGGAAAATATAAAAATTTTAAAAACAGTGAAAAAAGTTCACGAAAAACGATAAAACTCAAAAACTAAAGCGTGTAAAAAATCTCAAAAAACAAATTCTCAAATTGGGCCTAAAACAAGAACCCAAAAGAAATCAAAGCCAGTACTTGTGTAAGGCAGCCACTTTAGAGGAAAGTGTTGTCCAAACCAAGTTCATATGTGGACACTTGAAGAAGCTTCATTTGATATGAAGCAATCCAATGGACAAACTTAAATCTAACCAAAAATCTGAATAAAAGCTAACAGAGTTGTAAGTTTCAAAGACACAAAGTAGCATTGAAAATTTTGAGTACAAAACCAAAATAAAAAAAAATTCACTTGATTTTAAGAATTTTAGTGAAACTCACTTTAATATAGATATGAGTAAAAAAAAGTAATGATTTTTGCACTTCGCTTTCCGAAAATGCACTTCATTTTTTGTTCTCATTATGCAAGTTTTGCATAAATTCCTACACTGTTTCTATGAGA
>BRYF01000016.1:8381483-8383983 GCA_030159135.1 Actinidia polygama | reverse complement strand
CTTTCAAAAATCATTTTTTTAAAATTTTTTTAAAACTGTTTTTAGTTTATAAGCATAAATAAAATTTGTGACAAACAATTTGCACAACTTTTAAAACAAAACAAAAGAAAGGAACTACCGCTAATAAGCAACTAACAAACATGATCTTTGTAACTGATTCTTCACACCAAACCACCATTGTCACATTCAAGTACCTTTTAAAACCAATCGCATCCAAGATAGCCCCACTTGACGGGAGCGGATCCCTTGTTCTAGTGGCCAAATAGCGACAAGTGCGCATTTATAATTTATCATGAGAGATTTTGTAATTATTAATGAAATAGATAAATTACAAATGTACACGTATCGCTTTGGCCACTTGGACAGCGGATCCCCAGCCCCACTTGACAAATACACTAATCAAAAGAAAAAGAAGTGTTCTCAAGACAATACTATTAAGAACCCAACCCATCGCACCTGCTACTTACCTACAAATCAGATCAAATATACAGCCTCACACCACCATGGCTTCCGAAGGAAACCAATCAAAACAATGTGTGATCGGCATGGGGCCGTCGGGGTTGGCGGTGGCGAGGGAGCTGAGAAAAGAAGGCCACAGTGTGGTGGTGTTGGAGGGCAACGGGTCTCTGACCCCAACACTGAGGGTGAGGAGCCCTTACGTTCTAAGGGCACCCCAAAGGTCCATAGCAGTGTCTATGCCTCGTTGAGGCTCTTGATCCCCAGAGAGGTGATGGGTTTCACTGACTTTCCGTATTTTGTGAAGGAAGGTAGGGCCATGAGGAGATTTCCCGGCCATGAGGAGTTGTTTTTATACTTGAAGGATTTTTGTGAGTGGTTTGGGTTGGGGAAGATGATAAGGTTTAATACTAGAGTTGAGTATGTGGGCGGTTGGAGAATGGTGAAGAGTTGAAATGGGTTGTTAGGAGTAGAGAGAAGTGTGAGAAGGTGGTGGAGGAGGTATTTGATGCTGTGGTTGTGGCCACAGGCCACTACTCTCAGCCAAGGTTGCCTGCCATTAAGGGTATGTGTAATCTCTCTCTCTCTGTGTCAGTTCCTTGATGCTCATGTCAGGTTCAAGTGTAAAGAAAAACAAAATATCTAGAAAAACCAGCACGGGTAGCAGCCTAGTGTTTGAAGGGGTGAACCTAGAATGAACCGTAAATCCAGTCATCCTAGTTCGACTCTCCCCGCTAGACTCCAGACTTTTTGCGAATGATTTCAGATATATGTGGTTTAGTACTCTACAAGGGTGGGTCCACTGTGGCCATGCCTTGAGGAGGTTTCTCCCTGCAAAATAAATAAATAAATAACAATTACTTAGAAAAGTAATCAGAAAATGATATCTGTTTTCGTGCACATCATCTATTTTATGCATCAAAATTCAACAAAACGGCGTCCTTTTGATGCACAACAAGTTGCTGTCACAGTACCCCTCACCCGACAACCATATCATAATTAAATCTACATCATACCACATTTCATTTTTTGCATAATATTAGGGTTTTGCTTTTATTTGATGTTAAGGAAGATTCACAGTCACATTTACAGAGTTCCTGATCCATTTCTCAATGAGGTAACTATAAAACTGATTTTCATTGCCATACAACAACAACAAGAACAATCTCTAACTCCTTCAAATGACCTAACTCTCTCTCTCTCTCAAACTGTCTTAATTATTTGATATATACATAGGTGGTGGTGGTGGTGGGAAATGCAGTAAGTGGAACAGACATATCAATGGAACTGGTACAGGTGGCAAAGGAGGTTCATCTTAATGCCAAATCTCTTGATAGTATTTATGACGGTTTACCTAAATTCATCTCCAAACATGACCACATGCACCTTCATCCTCAGGTATATTTATCTATGTATCCACACACACACGTACTTGTATGAATTACTATTGTTAAGAATAGTGAATTATTATTCTCATTAACATCATTTAACCAACCAAGCAACCATATGTTTCGACCTGCATCAAATGCCTAGCCACTCGTTGAAGATAAAAGTATGTCGAGCCCATATGAAGTTTTATCAGTTGAAAATAATAATTTGCTCTCTTTTGGATGCTACCGGAACACGATTGGCACTCGTAAATAATAAACGAACTCAAAAGAATAGTGTGTATGTAAAGATAATAACAAGAACCTAACTCCTAAGAAACACAAGTACCTCTTAAGAATTCAACAATATTCTTTATTAGAAAACTCTCTTCAACACTTTTTCCTCCTACATTACAAAGACCGCCAACCTCTTTATATATAGGACTTACATACATTTAGGCTGTCATTCATTGGTTTCATACTTGTATCTCCACACACTTCAAGATACTTCATATATGTATGTGAACTTACTCACATGACTCTTTACTATATATACCTAGTGACTCTTTACTAATTAAACTATTTGTATATCTTCTGAATGATCAACACCATTCCATTGTGAAAGTAATTCTAATACAACCATGTGGATTATGTGCAGGTATTCATATTCATACCCT
>BRYF01000016.1:8373983-8376483 GCA_030159135.1 Actinidia polygama | reverse complement strand
GATTTCAAAACAAATTTGAATAATATATTACTTGGCTCGTTCGCACCCCTAGTGAGTTTTTTTTTGTCAAAATTTAAAATCTTTCCGGTCCTCGTAAAGCCTGTTCTAGGATAAATGTCTCCACGACCCAATCGAGCAATAGAATTGAAGACAGCAGGAAAAGTCAAAGAATCAGGAAAAATGCCTGCTGTACACATCTGGGTATACACAAAAACTGAATGTACATGCTTATTCAAGTGTGTGCAATTTCTTAGGACAGAATTACAGAGCTCAGAATCATTGAAGTCATGGAACTCTGTAAAAAGAGGTGCAGAGGAAGCAAACCCATATGAGGAAACAAAGCTGTCTTATGAGTTTCATGAGAGACAATTGGTTGATGCCGATGGGGTGTGGTTTCTTTCATTTGAGCCGTGGCTTTGGCTCGTTTGGTAATGCTTAAAAATCAAGCTATTTTTAAGCTTATTACCAAAAATATCAAAATTTTTGACTTTTTTACTTTTTTACTTTTTTGACTTTACTTTAAATAAAAATAGGGTAAATTACACTGATCTCCCCTGAGGTTTCAGGTTAATACATAAAGCACTCTTAACGTTTGAAAAATTATACTGACCTCCCCTGAGGTTTCAGATTAATTCACAAAGCACCCCTGTCAGAATTTACCGCTTGTAAAATTACTACTTTGCCCTCACACCTATGGACAATTACTATATTGCCACTTTGCCCTCTCTCTCTCTCTCTCTCTCTCCTCACTCTCTCGTTTTTTTTGTTTTTTTTAGTTTTGTTTATTTTTTTATTAATTTTTTTAATTTTTTTTTTGTATTAATTTTTTTTATTAGTTTTGTTTTTCTTTTTGGGTAAACAAGGTTTTTTGATTTTGTACTCTCTCTCTCTCTCTCTCTTATCCCTCCACTCTCTCCCCCCCCTCTCCCTCTCTCTCTCTCTTTTTGAGTTTTTTGTATTTATTTTTTGTATTTTTTTTCAATTTTTTTTGTTTCTTTTTTTACTATTATTTTTTTTTAATTTTTTTTTCTGACTCTCATATAATAATCCCCCCTTCGTTATGATATTAGTCGAGTTTGTTCTAAATTTATTTATATGTTTAAATTTTTGAGTTTTTTGTATTTAGTTAATTTTTTAATTATTTTATTAAATTCTTATATCTTTAGAGTTTTACTTAATAAGAGTAGTTTGAAAATATAATATTTTTATATAATTTAAGAAAAAACTCAAAAAAGATAATTTTTTTTGCTTGTTAAATTAACTAAATATTTAATTTTTAGTAATTTTTTTAAATTTAAATAAAATTATTATATTTTAAAATTTATCTAGTAAGAGTAACTAAAAAAATTATAAATTTTTAATTAGACAAGTAAAATAAATTCGCTAAAAAATTTAAAAACTCAATAAACAAAGTAACTAAAAAATTTAAAAATAAAAAAGTCCTTGTTATTGATAAATATTTAAGAATATCTAGTTTGACTTTGGATTCCCGTCTACATGTGCAGAAAAAAAATTGAAAAAAAAATAATAGTAAAAAAGAAACAAAAAAAAATTGAATAAAATAAAATAAAATAAACTCAAAAAACTCAAAAAAGAGAGAGAGAGAGAGAGAGAGAGAGTGAGTGTGTGGAGGGATGAGAGAGAGAGGTGGGGGTATTTTGGTCATTTTCGTAAGAAGACAAGGGTGTAGGGGGTGGGAGGATATTCTCTCAAACCTCAGGGGATGTCATTGTATTTTTTGAAACGTCAAGGTGCTTTGTGTCTTAAAGGTTAACCTCAGGGGAGGTCAGTATAATTCACCCATAAAAATAATCAAATAAGCAAAAACAAAAAAGTCATCCAAAAAACTCAAAAAAACTGATTCCAAATGGAGCCTTTGTCTTTGAGTACTGAGATTGAATGTGAACAAATGGGCAATTGTCTTGTCCATTGCCAAATCTCGATTGAGGTTTATAGGGATTGTGCGAGAGATCTTTTCATGATAGAACCATTTGGAAAGAAAACCCATTTGTTACCCTTTTATCTCTATTGTCCACATTATTTCTAATTTTCTATTGCAGAGATTTAGTTCAAAGGCAAATAACATATTACTGGGTGCTTCAAATTAATAAAAGAAAGGAACTCAATAGGACATATAGAAAAGGATAATTTTTATTTTGATATCTTTTAATTTTTACCGGATTTTACTTTCATCTGTCATGTTTAAATTTGAATATATTTAACCTTAAATTTCGGAGACAGTTACAATGTGGACAAACTCTTTGTTAACATTTGTTAATATTAGTAGACAAAAATAGTCATGTGTCATGCAAATGATCTATACGAAAGAAAAAAAATGAATTTTTAGATATTCTTTTAGGGGATAAAAATGATATCTTTCCATTTTTAATGAACGTTTATCTAAATTAGATGAAAATTTTAATATTTTCATACTCCTCTCGTCAAGAGTAACGGAAAAATATACTATTTTAATTAAATGGTGAAAATAATTTTCTAAAGA
>BRYF01000016.1:8271483-8323983 GCA_030159135.1 Actinidia polygama | reverse complement strand
GTTTTAATCAATTACAAGGATAGTAATGTTTACATACCTTGTCAAGTGGGTGAACATAATTCCACTCGATAACAAATTCCATACAAGTTTTTTTTTTTTTTACTGGAGGTAGGATGTTAGCAGGTTAATTAGTGCGTTAGATTGAACCTCCTTTTAGAACGTATAACCACTTGAACTAAGCTTAAGTTTAACAAATACAAATCATCAAATTTTTTTTATAGAATACATCAATTTAAGCTAGAGAATTAAACAAAGATGTCCCATTACTAATAAACAACACACTTAAAATAATGTACAAGATATACAAAACAAGGAAAAAGTTGCTAACAAAATCAATACAAAAATTGAATAAGAAAAGGTTTTTATTGGTAGGGGTCCATGACTTGTACATTGTATCCACTGATAGTAATTGGTCAAAGGAAAGGGATGTTTTTTTCCTCCAAGAGAAGTTGGGTTGCTTTTTCTTTTCATTTTTTTAAGAATGCCTTGTAAGACAGACAAAATTTCTCTCTCTCTCTCTTTCAAAGTTTGTTTATGGAATATCATATTCTCTCTCTAACCTCACTTGAGGAAGAGTAGACATGGACAAGTTCGCACGTGTGATCCCCTGATCAATTTATTTTTACGTTCTTGGATTTGGGTTAATGTCAAGAAATTAACATCATCACCTAAGACCATGTCACCCTAATCAAAATATAATCATCAAATTAGTTTATAAAGTCAAAGCTATTATCCATGATAGTTATCCAACAATCTAAATTGTAAAATCGTGTTGAGCTATCTACACACAAAAAAAATCTCACATCAATGATATTAGGTAGAGGTGCAAATTTGGCATCGAGCCAGTTCGATGTTTAGCCCTGTCCGTGCGGACATGGATTCGGTCTTAAGCCCGCCAGCCCAGCGGACTCGGGCTCACTGCTAGCAAAGTCCGACTCGTTTGAGCAACCCGACTTGTTTGAGCCCGAAACTCAACCTGCTATGCCATGCCCGCCCAATCATCCAGTTTGCCCCACTATGTGTCAACACCCTCCAAACAAAAAGAAAGTTTGATGGCCCCCAAAAAAAGTTCAAAAAAAAAAAATCGAGTTCGGGCTAGGCTAGTCTGTCTGGTCCCACGAACCGAGCTGGACAAAGTGTTTGGATTTTGGGTTGGGCCCTCCCAGGTCCACCACCTACATGGTATGGGCTCAACCCGAACCGAACTCGCTCAGACCTGTGATCAAATTGGGTCGAGCCGGCCTGATCTACCCCAATTTGCACCTCTATTATTAGGTGTCATGAGATGCTACTTATTTTGTATGCTAAGTCTCCACATAAACAAAAGTGAGTTCCCAATTTTATTGACTAAATATCTAGTTAGTTAATGAAAATAAAAGCACTCCATTAGTTGTGTTAAAGAAGTTTACTATCTATTATATTAAGTTTTCATTTATACATTAATTAAGACAAAACAATAATAGTTTATTATTTTTTGTAATATCAAGAGTTGTTTTTGTTTTTTAATGGTTGGAAGTTATTATTTTAATGAGCTTATTTAATTTTTGTTAACTTGCCAGGGATATTTAACAATGAGTCTAATATCTAGAAAGAGTGTGGTCCATTTTGCACGCCCCTAACTAAATTATTGGAGGTAAAAAAAAAATTGGCTAACTAATTTATCCTAACACACTCACTAGCACACACTAACTAAACTAATAAAGAGGCTCTGAGTTTGAGGTAAGCGTTGTGCCTGCACACAGCTGCCCTTATTATATGGGGCTTGTACTAGTCTCGATAATATGATCTAGATCGTTCATTTTATAAGACTCGTTGATTAAATAATTCATGCAAAAAATTATTTAGGTTGGTCTTGTTACCCTAAAAATGGAAATCAAAATTGGAAAATAGGAAATGTTTATTAAGAGAAACACTACGGTTCTAAAATTTGAACTAAGAAAAGTTTTCAAAATTCAAAATGAATGGTTTAGTTTTCACTTAAGTTTCTAGATTTCACATAACCAAATGAATCTGAACCATTTATTTTAAAATATGAAAATATTTCTTAATTCAAATTTTAAAACCGTAGTAGTGCTCTTTTATTTAATCATATTACAAACAGATTTACAGGATTGCAACAGGATTAAACTATTTATAATATGGTTTACTTGCAAAATCATAATAGTTGTTCATTTCTTTCAAGACAAACATAATCAGATCACGTTGATACATATATATGGTCATCTTGATTTTTTTTCCAAATAATTAATCTATTCATCGAGCGCTATAATATTGATCATATAATTAGACCTAGAACAGGATTCTAACCTTTTTTTTTTATCCTTTAGAACATTACTATCCCCAACCTTTTGCTTAAACCATAGATGAGAAAGCATTTATAGTTCTTGCATTTAATTATTAAATGTATCTTATACTATAAGCATATGTGAATCGAATCAAGACCATTTGTTCAAGAAATCTTATAGAATTTGAATATTATAGTCAAGAAAAAAAGATATTGAAATTAATCAGTCAATATCATGAAATTGTAACCTTTGGTCAGGTCAGCAAATGCTAATTCACTACCCCTACCCGTGTGCTTAATAAGTTAAAAACAATCTTAATGACCTTTCAAAGAGAGATTGAAATCGATAAAGACTTGAACATTTTGAATTTAAGAAAGAGAGAGAGAGAGAGGCTCTTAGAGATTTCACAAACTTGGCCATTTTTTAGTTTAGATAGCTGGTTTGGTATTTGAGTTTTTTCGTCTTTCGTGAATTTTTTTTATCATTTGATCAAAAATTTATATCTACCTGGTGGGTTCCTCTTGACGAAACAAGACCGAAAATGTAAAATTTTGCATCTAATTTGAAAACAAATTCCGTAAAAACAAAAATAAATCATTTTACTCTTTTTTTTCAAATTATGTAAAAAAAATTATATTTTCGGACTCTTCTCGTTAATATGAACCGGATAAAATTTTTCATTAAACGGTATAAAAAGTCCACTTAAAACTAAACAAATTAAAAATCAAAATAGTTATATAAAGCCAAAAAAAAAGTAACCCAACCGGTGCCTAATTCCATAAAGGAGACAATGTCACAAAGCTTTTACAGTCCTCTTTGAAGTTAAAATTAGGCCAAATGAACACAGTTTTATTACTGTGTATGTAATCCGAATCTCAATTTCAACGTTATGGACAAAAAGACTACAGACTTGAAATTAATCAGTCTATGACAAAAATTGGTAGTTATTAACCTTGTCAACAAATGCTTCACCAACTCACACGTCAACTTTATGTAATTTGACGGTACTAATTTGTTCTTGTCAAAACAAAGATAAAAACAACATTATACGAACTAAGACCCCTTTAAAACTAGAGAGAGTGATAGAAATGAGGGGAAGCAAATGTTGCATTTCAATCAAAGACAAAAAAATATAGGCTTCTAAATCTCATTATGACTGGCCTTAGAAGCACACGATGTCATATTTTCCCTCCAATTAATGTCATCAAAGTACACAAACGGGAGTTGACTAGTGACAAATGGTTAAAATTATTATGGGTTAAAAAATGTAGAGTTTAATTTGTTCAAATTAAGAATACAGGGTCTAATTTATCACCAAGGTCAGACCTCAGGGTTTGTTTTGTAAGTTTCCCAATAATTATATATTAGAATCTATGAAGACTGACGTTTGAATTTTCCATAGCAATGCCAGTCACAGAAGCGTGGTCCATGACATATACTGCCACTGCCATACCCCCACAAGTGGGAGGTCTCTCTAGACTCTAAGTGTGTGTGTGTGTGTGTGTGTGTGTGTGTGTGTGTGTGTGTGTGTGTGAGAGAGAGAGAGAGAGAGAGAGAGAGAGAGAGAGACTAATTTTTTTCCAAGTGACAGTTGTTTATAATGAAGAAGTGATTCTTTGCTTCATTAGATTCTTGATGATTACGGTAGAGTGTGAGTTTATAAAATGAGAGAAAGAAAATAGAAGATAGACACCTGTGGTAGTGTAACCTATTGCAGTCGGACACTAGTCGGTAATGAGCTTAACTGCTACACTGAAACAGTAAGAACGGATATCGAACTGTTTTTGAAAAACGGTTCTCCGACAGTTAAGTTAGATGACCGAAAAATATATGGAGAGAGAGAGTGTGTGTGTGTATTTCTCCTGGGTGAACTCGCATACTTTTTAGAGAAATAAATACTAAATTTATATGGCGCAGCTTGACGCGTGCCTTGACGCCCAGTTATTGTGTCACTAGACAAACTATAGCTCGATGCGTACTCGGACGCGCCGACCGTTGTGTCAGTGAGTGGGCAGCTGAACCAGTCATGCTCCTAGGACCTAGCTGGTAGCCTGTCATTATGTTGTCGATGTTTATCCCGAGTATGAGAACTGTCAAAAGAAGCTTTGCCGAGCAAGTTACCTTTTGTCTCCTGACATGCTTCAGGATCACCATCGACCGTTGCCCCTTGTTCAAACTTTGACACGGTTCCTCCACCGAGCTTACTAAATAGCGAAAGTTAGGGAGTAATGGTGGCCTTAGCTCGGACAGTGCCTGTATTCGGTGGGGTCTCGACTAAGCTCCAGCGCAGGGGGCCACTGAACTTGCTTCATAGTGATAGCTCGGTGGCGGTACCCGCCCTAGCAATGTCAGAATCCATAGTTGTATAATTTATCCCCTTACAATTATACACCACTCAAAGAAAAACACCCCACCTCTAATTGCTAAACAAAGATAACAACATACTTATATTCTATAGACAAGGTGTTATATAACTTTAATCTTGAATTACCCACCCCACCCCACACCCCAAAAAAACTTTAATTTTGAGGTTGGAATGCATTTTATTATTCAGTATTATAAATTTATATAGAGTAATGATATATGTGTGTGTATGTATAGTAGTGTACATTTCACACTTCTTTTTCTCATTTATATACAAAAATGCAATGGGACTCCAGACCGATAATCATACATGAGAGTGAGATCCACTCACTTGTACATGCCACAGAAAAAACAGCACATCTTCTATTTCCAAAATTTCTCATGCCACTGTCTCAATACATTTCTACGAACACGATATAGATCTGAAATTCGTGTGTTTTAGGACTCTATCACATCGTACGACTGTGAGCAAGAAATATATAACCATACCATGACACATTGCTGACTGGGGCATTTGACCAGCATACATTTTTGGAAAAAAAGTGCTTCCATTTTCTCATTGTTTCTCACTTGCCACGAGGCATTGCTTTTCAAAACTAGTTCAAGACCAGGAAAAAAATGGTGTGGTGGGTTTCCATAAAGACAAAATAACAAAATTGAAGATGTTTGCTTTTGGAAACAAGGTCAAGACCTTGAATTTTATGGCATAGATGAATTGGACAAAATATCCATAGAACTGCTTCGAAATATAAGTCGGCCCTGTTTGGTTGGTCTTTTTCGTTTTTCAAACTGGATCGTTTTTGTAAATTTCAAATTTCTCTCATAAAAAGAACTGAAAAAATAAAAAATGTAGGTTGAAAAAATAAATTATTAAAAACGAAAAAAATCAAAAAATCAAAGCAGATAAATTATGTCTAATTTAGTTTTCCAAACAAGGCCCTATTTTCCACCGAAGGCTTTGCTCGTCTAATCATATCCCTATAAAGAAATAAAAACTCCTACAAATTAACTAGGTAATAGAAAGAATCTCCTACTATCTTGAGATGTGTAACATTTTTTTATAACTTGTTTTCTAGTCTGAAGATTAATCAAACCGTTTATAAGTGGAGGGCAATTTAAATGCGGGACAAAGCTTTATATTTACTAGCTCAATACATGAACTGATAGCATATAGGTGAGAGAGGAATTCTAAACCAAAGGCTTCGTAAAACTGCAAGTGGTCAGATGACTATCACTTCCACCAATCCCTAACGGTTATCGAGACATATTTAGGCAACCACTATTGAGAATCAAATTATATATCACACGACATGCTACTTCTTGTGATGAAAGTTGGTTTGGAAAGTATAAAACTAGCAAGAGATTCCTAGTTAATTAACTAATTATTTTCTAAATTAATCTTAAAGTAGGTGATATTGCAATTTCCAACAAAACAACCTAGAACCTAATACAAAGACTTGCCTTAGTGTTCTTGAGCACGCATAGACTTTGGATTCCTTATAAATCATATTTAGTCAAATGTAGAGAAGACTTCATTTCATAACAAACCAAATTAATATCATTCTATTCCATTTATATATATATATATATATATATCAAGATCTCCTCTCTCTCTCTCTCTCTCTATCTATATATATATATATATATAATCATCCTATGAAATGAGACATTTTTTTTTAAAAAAATGTTCAGTTTAGAGATTGGACCAGGTTTTCTGGGTTTGGGATTCGGCTGCCTAAACAAAAATAGTATTAAAATAATATCAAGAAAAAAAAAGTTGAGAAATTCACCCTACCGAACATGGTTTAGAAAATCTTATGAGGAATCGGTCTCTTGAAAATAAAACAAAATGTGTTTTCAAAACAAATTTCCCAATGTATTTCTGAAAACGAATTCAGGATTTTCTTCCTAGTAGACAACCGAAGAAGCTTATTTTTCTTCTCCCCCAATATTGCAGCTTAATAGCTGCAGTTCTAGCTTTTTGTATTGAAAATTGTGCCATAGTATTTGTCATAACTTTTGTGTGTGCGATTGGTCAAAAACAACAAACACCCTCCTAAATTGGCTAAGCTTGGTAATGACTTATTATATTATGTCTATACTCTATAAATCATTAGAATACATTTTCTTCATTTTCTTTTGTTTTTATGTTTATGAATCATTAGCTATAGTTTATTTTGGTGCTTGGCTTCTGGGTCTATGTTCAACTTGTGATTTATGTCAATAAACTATGTATTAGATTAATTTGAAGGATGTCGGACGTGCAACATTTCCATTCTCACACGACAAAGGAAAAATAACAAATTTCGGATTGCCGGATGAGTATAGAGATAGAAAGCGAAAGGCCAGCAAATGAGAACTATTTTGGAAGCAAGAAGAAACATTTTGGAAACATTTCGAAAGATGAGAAATTTAAAAACACTTGCTACTATTTTAAACACAAACCAAATTGTCAGTGCATATGATTAGTTAATTTACTAGTCTATAGAAGTTTCCAAGAAATTATGTCTAAAAGTTCACTAATGTAGCATTGCTAGTTGTGTTTCTATACAACCTAATTGCTAATAATATAGTAAAATAAAACCTTTCATTTTTTTCTTAAAAGCAGAAAATAGAAATAATTATGTTGTATTCCACAGTTATTTCATTATTTCACTAGGGTTTGGTTTCAGTCTCTTAGGAAATGGAAACTTTTTCATCATTTTGATGGAAACAAAAGGAATTTGTTTTTCAACGTGCTTCGTTGTGTTTTGATGCATTTTGTAATGTTATGGTACATTCGATGGAAGCACTAGGATTTATTTATTCTACTAGCGTTTCATTTCAGTCTATTAGGAAATGGAAACGTTTTGATCATTTTGATGGAAACAAGAGGAAATTTCGTTCGACGACTCTGATAAAACTTACAAGAAAATTTATGCCAACAATCATAACAAATTTTCTTTCTTCTCCTTATGGTGTAAGGTGAATGCTCTATAATGTTGCGTTGGCAGCAGAACATTACACGAGCATTCAAAAGGACTATTTTCTGGTAGCGCGAAAAGGCTAGAATTTCATGTTGAGAATCTTAGCCAACGGTTGATACGTTTTGGGCCTTTGTTCTTAGCTAAAATTCCTGCTTTCTTCTTTGGGAAATGATTCCTCGCGAAGGACGGCCAACCGTCAGTGTAATGGTAAGGGCCTTACTTAATCCCCCCCATCTTCGCCTTTGCCTTCTGATTCAGCAGTTTGTGGAAGTTTTAGGTCTTCAGAAGAGGATTCAGACCCTTCACCGGCCTTTTCTGCTTCGTCTTTTAACCATCAGCTCACTTTCTTAGCCTCTTAGGCTTCCATTGCTAGCTGCTGAACCGCTAGGTATAGTCCGGATTCGTTCTTGGCTCTTGCCTCCGCTGACTCCGCTGCTGCAACCCTCGACCTCCTTTTGTGGAGTTCGGATTTCAGCGTCGCAATCTCAACCTGCGTTCTGTCTCTCTGAATCTCGTCAATCTCCAATTTCACCTTCTCTAACTTGCCTCTCGCAGCATCAGAGTGCACACGGTGCACTTCTTCGTTTGTGTTTTTAATCTCTATTTTGAGCTGATTCATTTCCATTTCCAACAATCCAATGCACCCCAATTGATCTATGTTCTTTATTTCCATCAATTCTAAGTCCGTTTTTCGCTGTTTTAATTTGTTAATGGTATCAGAAGCAGCTTTCTTGGATGAACTTCGTAGCTTATTTGCCTTCTCAAGCTCCTCCTGTAGTGAGTCAATAGTTAAGGACTTATCCATGAGCTCATTCTCCAAATCCTTCATAGTTTCTAATTTTTTTCTCACAAATTCTAACTCTTCTTTGGCTTCAAGAGCTTTTGTTGTGGCTAACTCTATCTCGGACTCTTTTTATGATAAAATAGCACACTCCTCTTGTTCGGCTTCAATAGCAGCCACACTCAAATGCAGAATAACTTCATTCAGCTCCCATGCATGCCTCAGAAGCTCTTCGGTCTTTTCCTTCTCCATTTTTAACTTGGTTTCCATCATTCCTTCTCCTGTCAAGGCCTCGAGCCTCGCCTCTCTAGCATCAGAAAGTGCCTTTTCCATCCTTAGTAGCTCGGCTTGTGAAGTATTCAACTCAGTCATCACAAGAGAAATCTGTTCCCCAATCTTTTCGGTTTCAGAGAGTTGATCGGTCATCTCCTTCACCTTGATTCGACTTCATCTATCTGAATCATGCCTTCTCTGCATTCGTTGATGCACATATCTTTCTCGAACTCTGAATTTTTCAGAAGAGTGGCAAGTTCATTGGCTAGTTTCTGATATTGGTCTAGTTCGAGAAGGGCTTGCTTGTAGGCCGAGTCCTTCGCTTCCAATTGAAGCTTGACGTTCGCCAAGTCCTTTAGCAAGTCTTCAAGTTCTTTCACTTTCGCCAAATCCTATCGGTAGAGGCATTAGAAATTTCACGCGAAGTGGCAATGACCACATCACACTCATAATCCATAGGATTGGATTAACTTGTCATAAAATTGGTATCCCATTGCATAATCATTTGCAGTTACTAGTTGAATTGATTTAGAACTAAGATCAAGCAAACTGTTAAGCGATAACAAAATCTATCGATCTACGAAAAGCGGTAAAGAAAGAATAGAAACAAACACGCGCACAAAAGAACACAAAGATTTACGTGGTTCAACAATGTGTCTACATCCGCCCCGGAAAGGAAGAAGAGAAATCCCTTATAAGCAATAAGGATTATAATGTTCAATCTCTCAACGCCCTTTTCTCTTTCTAATTACAGCCTCTTTCTTACTCCTGGTCCGAGGCCGGACCCTCTGCTGCAGTAAGAGGCCTAATAGTTACTCCGAGAGAAATACAAGGCATCTCACAACACAAACCAACAAGTATCTGAACCCATGATACCAATGGCATCAATACAACATTTCGGGGCCTTATATCATTCATTTCACCCGGGTTAACGGGGATACAATTTTGCTATAAAGATGTGAAAGTTTTTAAACATAAAGCTTTGTAACCTTGAGTTGCCATCCATTTAAACCATATTGATAAGTCATCAGTCTCATCACTCACCCAAGTAACAAAAAAGCACATACTGATAATATTGATGATAGGATCAGCTAGGTATGAGTATCCACAGTTAAAAAGTTTTATCCAATAGTTTCTTAAAACGAAATCATCAGAAGCATAAAACTGATTCAAATTCTGTATAATTCCAACTCACATCACTGCCGGTAGACCGGTTTTTCGTCTCACCAAAAAGAGACAATGCAGCTTGGACTGATTCAATCGGCTTTGTATCAACTTCCCCCATAATTTCTTCTCAAAAAGCAACCAACACATCGACCTACCTGCATGCCATAAATTTCATAATTCCCAGATTTTTAAAGACAGCATCACTTATAGAAGTAAAGAAACAAAAAAGTCGGTAAAAATTAAGGAAAACGAACATGAAAAAAATATTAAAAAAAGTCTCAATTGCCTTTTTGAATAATACAAGAAACACGCGACAATAAGAACATTTAAATCCCCAATTTTAGGTATTCGTGGAGCCTATGTGAGAGCAAATTAATTAGATGTTGATGGGTATTTACTGATATGACTCTGAAACCCAAAAACACCCATCATCAATAAGTGACAGTATGCAAACAAATCTTCTTTTTAAAACTCGATTTTCTTGATTCTTCCTGATCAAAGTAAAAGGCATGAACTACACATCGACTGAACTACGAATCAATATAAGTTTCATAGATTTGCACTTATTCGAACATAAAGCTCCTGATCATGTAATATTTTGCACACGTAATATTTTTCTGTAGTAAATACCACAAAAAAATGGCAAGTACCGTTACCACAACGGTTCATAATTAAATCCACAACGGATCATGGCAAAAAAATGCACAAAACCTCGTAATTTTTTTTCTCACTACAAAATCCCAATATCAAAACCCACAATGAGTAACAAATCGCGATAACGTATGCCACAACTGTTCGTATCGTCAATTATTCGTAACACTGATACACACTGTTTATTGTAGATTTATAAAGTAATTTTATTGTTTCGAATGGGTATACATGGTTGTAGTCTTCTTTCTCAAATTTCTCAGTAACCTAAGAAACACATCACACACGCATTTTCTCAGTAATCTAACAGGCACTAAGTAAATTGTACATACATACATACATATATATATATATATAGAGAGAGAGAGAGAGAGAGAGTTACCAGGGATTAGTGGAGGCCTAATTTCACAGAAACTGAGACATGAAACAGAGACAATAGTTTCATTGGTTTTATCGTTTTGCTAGGAGGTACCGAGTCGGTGATTCCGCAGTTTGGTAGATTTCATTCGAACTGCTCAAAACCTTGAAGTGATCGATTTCAAAACCCTCATTCTCAATACTCTCTCTCTCTCTCTCTCTTTCTCCCATATTTCTCCGTGATGTAAACTAACAGTCTCGGCTCTAACTGTATTTGTTTTGTTTCTGTTTTTGAATTTTCCCGCGTAGTTGTGTTTCCTTGGGCCGTCTGATAGGCCCAATTCGTGGAGATGGGCTGGCCCAATATTCAAATTGGTAACAAAATAATTAGAGTAATGATTTATGCACTCCACTTTTGAACAAATACACTCTATTTTTAATTTTTATTTTACAAAGTTACAATAAAATATTTCATACTTTTACCCATTTTCGAAATTGCCCCTCACTGTATAATTATATTTATACAGTGAGGATAAAATGGCTAGAACCACTAACTTCGGAACACATTTGATGCAATCTTGACGAACCGGAGAATGAAAATAATTAGAATATTTTTGTTGCTGTTTTTCTTGTGTCTTTTCTAGCAATAACAAAACCTCATTATAAAGAAAAATAATGACTTTTGATTTCTAAAACTCACAACCATAAAAACACCCCATCGTTAGAGCATTTAAGACTCAATGACCTCCTGCCATAAAGATCTTATTACGGCTGTCTTTTGGCCTTTTATTCACACACACAAAAAAAATTCCAACTGTAACGACCTATCTCATTTTTCTATATATCACAATGGACAGTTAATGATCGTCAATCGTGTTCCTCTATATATAAATCAGAGCGTTATTTTTTTTAAATTTATATTAGTCTTCAAATATTTATTTTTACAATGTCTCTAAAAATAATTAATACAAAATTATTAAAAATCTTTAAATCTTTTATCTAACTCATCTCGTACTATCCGATTTTTACGTTAATCTGAAAAATAAACTAAGCAGGAAAGTATACAATATAACAAGATATGCTCAATTTAATAATAGTTCAACGACAAATCTAGAAGAGCTCAATGAATCATCACATCATGAAGAATCTCATACTCAGTCTTTCTTGGTACATCTCTGGTGGGCGACCTCACCTAGCTCTTCGGTTTTTTTTGGACTGTTGATCAAGCTATTGGCGAATCCACTAATTCAATATACTAATCAATACTATAGCATTTTAGACATCATACAAAAAAATCATATATATCATGATTTCAATAAAATATCATGAATTTTAATAGATAGCATATATGCTCAAGAGGGATACAAAATTAAATATTTTAATAAAGTACTCTTGAGTTTAGAAAACATATTGTATACCTCCTACTTACTTTAAAACGGAATCGAGACCATTAGATATATTGATTTGTCAACCATTAACAACATACTGTATTTGTCAACCATTAGAATATTATCTCACCATTAATTCATAGTTCTAACTCTGCTGATCATGAGTAATCACACCATATAATTTCTCATCTCCTTATATATAAATGTGCGCGTATAGCCATTTTGAGCAAATAAATGCTCTCTCTATATGTATATAAGCTCTCGTCGCTTTCTCTCATCTATCCTTACTCTCTCTCTCTCTCTCTATCTATCTATATATATATAAATGTGGGTGCACAGTAACCACTTGACCACCAACTTTTTTTTCAATTTTGCCCATCTTCAAATTTTGTTTTGGTAAATTACAGTTTCAGTCCCTAGAGTTTTTAGTAATTATAATTTGGTCCCTAGAGTTTCTATTAGTTATAGATTGATCCCTAGAGTTACTGATAATTACAGATTGGTCTCTAGAGTTGTTGTAAATTATATTTTCAACCCTTTAGTTTCAGTTATGTTCAATTTGGTTCTAAAATATTTTGATTTTGTCAATTTAATCTCAAAACTTACTGATTGTTGCAGTTTTGTCCATAGAGTTGCTTTAAATTATATTTTAGACCCTTAAGTTTTGATTATTATTAATTTGGTCCCAGAACTTTTTAATTTTGTCAATTTAATTTCAAAACTTTTTGATTTTTGCAGTTTGGTCCGTGAACAGTTCCATTAACTCATTAGATTAGGTTCTTGGTTAATAGATTGTTTATTTTAAAAATTCGCCTGTGCATAGCACGGGTACTAATAGATTTGAGTGAACAGTGTTCACTTGACTACCAACTTTATTTCTGATTTTGTCCCTAATCATTTATTTTTTCGGGGGGAATAATTTTTTTTTTTACCATTTTTTTTGTGGCCATTTTGCCCCTTGCTGAATGTTGGACGGTTTTAACCCTTTTAGTTGATCGAATTACTCCCTCATGCATAGCACGGGCATACTTCCACTAGTATACTAATAAATGTGAGTGTACAGTAACCATTGGACCACCAACTTTCTTTTCAATTTTGCCCCTACTCCAATTTTTTTCGATAAATTACAATGTCAGTCCCTAGAGTTTATGATAATTACAGTTTAGTCCATATAATTTATGTTAAGTACAGATTGGTCCCCAGAGTTACTGATAATCACAAATTGATTTTTAAAGTTGCTGTAAATTATATTTTTGACCCTGAATTTTTGGTTATTAGTAATTTGGTCCCAAAATTTTCTAATTCTTGCAATTTGGTCCGTCAACAGTCCCAAAACTTTCTAATAATTACAGTTTAGTCCCTAAAAATTCTATTAAGTACAGATTGGTCCCTATAGTTACTGATAATTATAGATTGGCCCCTAACTTTCGATTTTGCCCCTAATTAATTTTTTTTATTATTTTTTTTTGATTTTGCCCCTATATATATTTTTTATTTTTTCCCTATATTTTTTTTTCGATTTTGCCCCTATATATACATAAACTCATTTATCACCATTTTTTTTTTGATTTTTCCCCCTAACTATTTTTTTTTCGAATTTGCCCCTAACCATTTTTTTTTTTTTTTTTTTTTCGATTTTGCCCTTAACCAATTTTTTTTCGATTACCATTTTTTCTAATTTTGCCCCTAACTATTTTTCACAATCATTTTTTTTTATTTTACCCCTAACCATTTTTTTTTCGATTATCATTTTTTTTGCTGATTTTGCCCTTAAATTGGCCCTTATTCTGCATAGCCTTTGACGGAAGAAAGTAAATTTGTACACGCCTTTTGAATTTCTTCTGCTTTAGTTTTCTGAGTAATAGAATGGAGGATTGATTAGGTTTTGTTTATAAAGTGTGTTCTTTATTTGTGTCAAGATTCTTGAGATTTTTAGGTAACTTTAATAAAATCTGGAGTTTACCTAAGAATTGTACTTCTGAGCAACCCTGACTGTTTGGCAAATTGCTTAGAGAATTGCTCTATTAGATTAGGTTCTTGATTAATTGATTGCTTATTTTGAAAACTCACCCGTGCATAGCACGGACACTCCCACTAATATATATATATATAAAATAAAAAAAAATACCATGGCTTGGGTTCTCTGACCATATGTTGCCATGTGGCCATTTTTGCCACCAATTTATTCTAAACTTGCCACCTCTGTGACTGTATGTAAAGGGTTGGGCCGTTGTCTGGTCCAATCCAAGGAAAGTCCCTGGTCATTATTCTGCAGTGCAGAGATACAGGCTTGGAAACAAGTGAACTTTGAGTGTGAGTCCAATTTGCATTGTGCAATGGGCTGAGGCACGCGTGGAGCCCATGTCTCTAAAAAGGTGAATGACCAAGAACAGTTCGAAGCTTTCAGAAAGAATTGAAAAAAATAGCGATTTTCGCGCATTTATTTAAAACTCTGTTTAAAAAGTTATTTTAGAAAAATACTCAAAAATTATCATAAATTTAAAAAAATATGAAAATCATAAAAATATATAAAAATATTAAAAACTATCCTGGAGAGTCGGAATATTACACCAACAGAATGTACAAAACTTAGTAAAGAACTTTTGAGAAATGATATTTAAATCTTTAAAAAAAGCTATTATCTCAAATATTTGTATAAAACTCTCTCACGTAAGTTGTGTGGACCCTGCTTACTGGATCGGATCCCCTGTCCCAAATGCTATGTCCCACCCACCCTCCAATGAACGACACATGTCCAAATATAATTTACCTAATTACAAAATCTCTCCTAATAAATTATATTTGGACATGTGTCGCTCATTAGGGGTGAGACGGGAGGTGAAACTGAATATTTGAGGCAGAGAATCCCCATCCCCTGCTTACCATGTGTGAGATTCACATACGCCCGTGTGAAAGAGTGCATACAAATTTTGACATGTCTAGAGTGAATTAAGTTGGTAGTGAGTTTATATGAAAAATCAAATTCTTTAATCAAAAAGGGAATTTTTAGATCCCACATGATTGTCCATTTAAAATGAAGTCACATATAAACACATCACATGATTGCCCAATTGGAACCAACAAATGTCATTATTATTCCTACCCATCAGTTAGGATAAATTACACTAACCTTCCCTAATTCCTAACAATAGTAAATAACTCCCCTCAATTTGTTGAAACAACGCAAACCCCTGTCGGTTTAACGGACATGTGACATATTCCCCCTTGAGGTAAAATCTCTGCCTATCTTATTAACAAGAAATGCTGACAACATCAGTTAGATTTTCAAAAATACCACTTGCCCCCGTAGGATTTTAATAAGAATTTACTAGTTTACTTCTTTTCAAATCATTTTTCTTCTTCTTTTCGTCCTGGGATATATTTACATACGTATCTATGCAGATAAACTTGATATAGATAAGTTCTACAATACAAAAACCAAATTGAATAACAAACTTTTGAGAACTGTGTGATAATATGTAATACAAATACAGCACGTATAATATAAAATTGAGTGTATACTTTCCCATTGCTACAACTTGTTTATGCGGGTCAGATGATAGGTTGGATCTAGTGTGACTATGGACAAGAATACAATTATATAGTTGGCAGTGAGGGGCGAAATGGCGAAAGAATAATGTTAAGCCTGACATGGGAGTTATCGTCATTTTGGGGAGGTATCTGTTATTGTTAGAAACTTAAGGGAAGTCAGGGTAATTTACCCATTAACCTTGCCTTTGCTCACTCCTCATGCTTTGTTCTTAATTTTCTCTTGTTTTTTTTATGGAAAATGATTTCTACATTCCTTGGAGTGATTTCTACACTTCAAAATAGGAGTATAGAAATCAACACCATTATCCTATTTTGAAGTGTAGAAATCAAAATTTGAGTGTAGAAATAAATTTCTTTTTTTATTTATATATATTTGCATTTTTATTTTTTTTCCTTAAATTGCTTATAGGATAGAAAGCTGGCATATGCTTTTGGACCAGGCTTCTTTATAGTTTATTTTTGAATTGCACTAGTGAAGTTTAACACTTTTGGGCTCCATTTTGATGATACAAACCGTTGATATTATAGATCTCGTCGAGAACTTTAATACTATTAAAAATCAAGTTGATCGGATACAGATCATTAATGATTAAAATTAATTTGTATCAAGATAAATGGGGTATAGTCATGTGTAACACACTCATTTATTAAGTTATAAAACAGTAATGAACGGATAATGAAATATAACCAATCAATGTGAATTTATTACAATACTGATCGTTATGACGGAGTCTATAATTTGAACGACTTGAATATTTGAAATGAGCCTAAAACGAAATTAAAAATAAAATAAAATTAGACTTCACCGATACAGTCCAAATCCTGGACTCTAGAGAACCAGATCCTATGCTTTTATGGCAATTCTCCACTGGTGGGACCACCCTGTCTAAAATAATTACTACATATATGTAAGTTGGGTTGTCTCTCAATAAACTAATGTTAAGTTGTCTCCATCTGTTTGGTCATATAAATTAATCAATTTGATTTATTAACTTTTACTGCCATTTCCTCTCTGATTAAGGCACAATTTAGTCTAGTTTTTTAATTTTTTTAGCTGATTTGGTTTTTGAATTTTTTTGTTTTAAGTAATTTTTTTCATTATTTGATCAAAAATTTATATTGTTTTTGTTTATCTTGAAGAGAGGAGTTGAAAATATAATTTTAAAAAAAATGATGAGAAAATTTGCTAATTTGTCAAATAAAAATATTTTTTTTATCTTTAGTGATTTTTTTTAAATTAGATGAATATATTTACATTTTCATACTCTTTTCGTCAAGAAGAACTGAAAACGTGTAAAATTTTAATCAAATCCTAAAAAATTCAATAAAGACAAAATACTCAAAATTCACTAAAGACGAAATACTCAAAATTCACTGTAGCCCACCGTATAATGTCGGCTAATCTCGAGTGCACCTCGATAATTTAAATTGTTCTTATGATAAGCTTTATCTCGAGAAAATTAATTCATTCGTCTTGTAAGGTTTATCGATAAGATTAATTATGAAAAAAATTCTTATGGCAAACACAGTCTGATCATATTAATTTTCGACATAAATGAATTGTTCGCAGATGAACGGTCGAGATCCAATAGCAAGCTCACAACTAAAAATTGTACTTGAAGAGTCAAAACTATTTATTTTGAAATTTTTTTTAAGGACATGTTAGTAGTTTTTTTTATTTTAAATGGCGAAAAAAATCATTTAAAAAAAATAAAAACGAAGAATCAATAAAAATAAAAAAAATAAATCAATAATAACCCAATCTGAGATAATATTACTTTTAATTTCTCACACTCATTTACGATTTTCCTTTCGTGTTCTTGTTTGTTTGTGAGCGCCGCATTGTTCTTGAGCTGGAATGCACTTGATGCGGCCATGACAGCTGCGTATTGACAGAGACAGGAGTGAGAGAGAGAGAGAGAGAGAGAGAGAGTGATTTTGTTGAACCTTATCAATCTTCTCTCATCTCACTGAGCCGGGAGTGTGAGAGAGAGTGAGAGAGGAAAAATGGAGAAGGCTCTGACGAAGGTAGGGAGCATCAAAGCTGGTACGTTTTGGGTCTCCAAGAAAGCCAAAGAGGAGATCTCCAACATTACTCAAGACCTCACTGTAATCTCTCTCTCTCTCTCTCTCTCTGTGTGTGTGTGTGTGTGTGTGTGTGTGTGTGTGTGTGTATAGAATAGATGGAATGCTGCTTGATTGAACTAACCCAATTGGAATTTTGTTGTTCATTTGCATATCCAGATGTTGTAGTACAATGGCAGAACAAGATTTATGCGATTTTTTTCCCTAAAATGCAAAGTAATTGAATTGAAGAAGAAAAATGCGAGGGAATTGGGAATTTTGACGAAATTCGACTAAATCGGATTAGATGGAATGGATTAAATAATTTCCCCCAATTTACTTATCTTTAACTTCTTGATTTTTTTTTATTTTTAATGCAGAACTCTTTAGGTGAATGTTTCTTGAAACCATTTGGTGAAATGATTTTTGATTGAGTTTGCCACATTTTGTTAAATTTTGATTAGAATTTACAGTTCAGTCGCTGAATTCTAATTCCAGTATTCATCAGATTATTGAGTGTGTGTTTTTCAGTTCAGTGTTTTTGCCCTAGAGTGATTGTATATTTTGTTGGAGAAAATGAAAGATAGATATTGTGGAGGGATATTGGATATCATGCATATAGATTTGTGTTTTAAGCATAAGTTTCCTTTTTTTTTCCCTTTGCTTTTGTGATCTAACATTTCTTTGTTCTGTTGCATTTGTTACCACCTCATTGTGATTTTCTTACATGGGTGAAAAAAAAAAGGAAAAAAGGAAAATAGAACAAATAGTGAGCACCGACGAGACAAGGTTTTTGATGAATAATAATAATAATAATAAAGGGAAGTAATGTTCAGTAGATTTGGACTAAATGCACTGCCTGTTCATTTGTCAATTCTATAGAGTTGATTTTTTTTTTTTTGGATAACTCGGTATCCAGCCCAAAGGACCAGGACTAATCCGGGGACCAATCCCACTGTACACTAGCAGGGCAAAGCTCCATATGGACTAGCCCCAAGAATTGTTGTTAAGAGGATTTGAATCTGCGACCTTAGTTTGGGGTGGTGGTGGTGGTGGTGGGTGGGTTAAGCCTCTTAGTCGTGACCAAATTCCCACTCAACCAACTCCTTGGGGTTGAATTTGGAATATAACTTCTCCAATCGATACCTGCAATAAGAAACATTATTAATAACAAGAAGAAATATAAAAGATTGTTGTTAGCCTTATATGTATTTGAAGTACACTAATCTGCTGTGAACCCTGAAATGTGCAAATTAAGCGTAATAATGCTGACCTCTAAATGGTCAGATTAAAGACATGTGAAATATGGATTTCTTATAAAATTCGAAAACCAGATCTGCACAATTTGTTACTCACTAGAGCGAATGTTTCTTAATCTAATCTTTAACTTATCGGCTATGTTTTTTTAATTTCCATGATTTTCTTCATATCGAATTTCTTCATATCGAAACTGAAAATTTATGTCATTCGGACATGTATATCCTAGCTTTTGTTACTGATCATGTACATGGGAAATTTTATGCCCCATTTGGATGTCAAGAAAGCAGAGAAAAGATGAGAAAAACAATTCTGCACTACCTAGTTGCTTTGGTTTTGTAATCTCATAAACCGAAAATACAAGGTTCAGGGACTGGTTTCATTATCAAGAATCAGACCAAACCAAACCTTTGTCCCAATTAATTGGGGTCGGCTACATGAATCCTTTTACGCCACTGAGCTCTATCAATTGCCAAATGTTCACCAAGATTCAATTCAATCATATCAATTTTTACTACCGCATCCAATGTTAACTTCAGTCTACCCCTCCCTCTAGTGTTATCAACTACCAATAATCATATCACTTCTCCTTATTAACGCATCAATAAGCCCATGAAATACATATCCAAACCACCTAAGTCTATTTTCTCTTAACTTATCATCAATTGGTGCAACTCCTACCATGTCATAAATGCTAGCATTCCTAATTCTATCCTTCCTAGTCTTACCGCACATCCACCTCAACATTCTCATCTCAGCTACACTCATTTCAGTCGCCTGTTACTTCTTAGTAGCCTAAAGTTCTGTCACATATAGCATCGCCGGTCTTATAGCCATTCTATTGGTTTCATTTCAAGTGTCTTTTTTTTTTTCATTTGTTTTGTTTTCTTGTTGAAAACTACAAAATGAGGTCTGACTAATTGATTTCCCTCACTAGGATTCTTTCCTATTGAGCTTCAACTTACTGCAAAAAGACATCACTACTCTTTAATAGTTTGGAGTTTCATGAATTTTGACCTCTTGCAATCATTTTAGTGTTATGTTTTCAAATTTTATTTGTATATACTGTATGCCGTTGTTTTTAGCACTGGCATTGCAAATAGAAACATGAAGTATGACAACATTGACAAGTTTGAGAATTTAAAAATAGATAATTAGACTGCCGCTAAATGATTCCTTATATGGCTTCTTTTGAAAGCCTACATTGGTTCACTGTTTCAACTTTCTAATTGATTGACTATCCATCAAAGTGCACATGTTAGTAGTATACTAGTATATCACATGACTGCTATGTTGGGATATAATATTATTTCCCCGGCGTGTTATCTTAGATGAACTTGAAACAACTATTGTGGCTCTTAACAAATATGTGTGCTCATGGTTTCAGACTTTCTCAAGCACTGTAGAAGAGAAAGCAAAATGGGTGTTCAACAAGCTGAAAGGTCAGAATTAATTTCGATCAATCTAATTATTAAAGTTGCAAGCAATTATACATTTATTAGTTTACTAGTTTAATTTTGTATGATTAAGAAGTGCTTTTGATGTTACATATTCTAATGTCGACTGATAAATATACGTCCCTACACAAAAGTTCCGTAGTGGGAATGCTTTTTTCGGGTTTTGTAAGCTTTATTTGGGTAGCAGCAGCCTAAGAGACCGTAACAAGCACCTAGAAAGATGAAGAAGTGGTCAGACGAAAACAGACAACCATTACGATTAGAACATATCTTAAGAGGAATGGAGCTGAAAAGGCATTTAAATAGAAAAACTGAGTGGATTGACTGAACCTTGCCTTGAATGCTCCTGCATATGCCGTCATTTAACTTTTTTAACTCTTCATGTTACGATTGTTGCCTTGGCTGTATACTGCAATGGCAACATTTGATTTAATTATCAAAGCAGTTCAAAAACCTCTACAGCATATTGTCAAGATAATGAATCAGAAGCATAGAGCACATGTTTAGATACAGGGGAGGAATTTGCCACCACTTTTGTTGAAGATTGAGATATGTCTGCAATTTTAAAATAGAATTCAATTTGGAAATCGTATGGACAGCATAATGAGTCTTCTCTGTATACTGTTTATGTCTATTTCAGCTGAAACTTGGTCTCTCTCATATTTGATCCATGTTACACTTTCTGCTTGTACCTATTTCCGTCATCCCTCATACTCTAGCAGCCACCATGTTTCTTATTTCTACAAGTAAGTTCTGTTTGTATCCCTTCAATTTGAACCTATGTAAGTGGATTCCTCCAAATTGGTGAAGTATCCAGGTCGGAAACTTTGACACTTGGGTGGTGGTGATGTATTCAACATGCCTCACTAGACATTACTTTTGGTATGCAAACATAGAGCAACGCGATTGGATGACTATAGATACGTAAAAAGACTGACTCGTCCAATGGAAAAATTGTTCTGCTGTCACTTGGGCAAATCATTGTCTGTTATAGTTGCTACTTTCCGTATGCCAACAAACACACCGATGTTATGTTGCAATATATCACTCACAATGTTTAATTGTATTCTTATTAAGGTATATGAAGCTTATTTCTCTTTTTATTTTTCGTAGGCAAGCCATCAAAGGCCTTGCCAGATCTCCTCCGCGAGTACAACCTACCTCCTGGCCTATTTCCCCAGAACATAACGTGTTACGAATTTGATGCGACAAAGGGCAAGCTCATCGTGTACTTGCCCTTTTCCTGTGAGGTTAGCTTCAAGGACTCATCCATCGTAAGGTACGCTACTCGTGTCAAGGGGACATTGTCAAGGGGAAAGCTAACTGGAATAGAAGGAATGAAGACGAAGGCTCTCATATGGGTTAAAGTCACCGGTGTGGCTGTCGAGAGCTACAAGTCCGACAAAGTTTCTTTCACAACTGCAGGAGTGAAGAAATCGAGGCCCAAAGATGCATATGAAATGCCTCGAGATGCTGTCAGAGTTGAAGAGTTTTAAACATAATATTTTTCGATCTTTTAGTTATCGGTACTGTCAACTGCTGCCTTAGAATATTATGTTCATGGAATCATGATCTTATTCATTGGTACATTCTTTAGTTTTCTATTAAATGGTCAAATTGTGTATTGTGGGGAGAATAAGCACGGATCGGGTTGGATTAGAACTTATCACCCGCTCAACCAATTTGCTTATTTTCTCAAATTGCGGTTTGTGGGGCGAATAAACACGGATTGTGTTGAATTAGAACGTATCACCTGTTCAACTAATTTGCTTATTTTCTCAAATTGCGGATTGTAAGCACGGGTCAATCAACCCGCTTACTCTCTCAAATTGTCCGCCAGATTTGCAAGTTTTTTAAGCAAACCCTGCGCAAAATGCTCTACTTATTTGATAATTTTGCCTAATTTTTACACAACTTTTTGACACAATTTCAAACAAATGGAGTGGTCTTTTGTCATATGTGTATGAGACAAGAATAATGATTTATTATATGCTTTGATCATTTTTTATTTACCAATTTTACATAGTACATTCACAAAAAATGATACAATAAGTTTAACAAATTATTTAGTTATATCCTACGATAATGGATTATGTCTTTTCAACTATAATGGATTATGCTATGTCATACGGTAAATTAGGGCTCTGTTTGGGCTAAATTTATTAGCTAGGTGGTTGGATTTTTTTAGGAGAATAAAATTATATATGTTTTTAGCTATTTCAAACACTTTCCACTTTTATTCTAAAAGTGAAAAAACGAAGGGACAATATGGCTTGACTGTTTTTTGAGATTTTATTAAGATGGATCCGAGTTTATGTAACAGACTCATACTTCGAGTCTTCGACACACATCTATGACCAAATATTAATTTGTTTTTGATTTGAAAATGTTCTTATCTCGTTTCTTTGAAAACAAAATTTGATAAAATTGTAGGGTTCTTCTCGGTTGGTCCTATTTTTGAACCTCATAACTAAATAACTCTTGTCGTATAAGTTTTTAATTAGTCAAATCCTAGCCTTAATTTAATCCAAAACTAACATTCTTGAAGCACACGGACGGCATAGTCAACCCGCATGAACTCATTAGGGATGGCAAATGGTCGAGTATGAGTTGAGGGACCATCCCACATCCCCAGTGGCAGATCCACATTTTTTTTTTGCCTATAGTTTTAGAAATTATTTTTAATTTGCTCCCCTCCCTCAAAAATTATAAATGCTCCCTCAAATTTTTTTTTCAACAGTTACCTCTGAATAAAATTTCTGACTCCGCCCCTTGTTATAGCAATCATTCTTGCCACCGAGGACCCCACCTCTCTCTTCCAATCACAAAACCCATTGGATTTGAGAATACTTGTATTGTACCTATGCAATTTTTCATTGCCCGAATGATTGTTTGGGTTGATTATCGAACCCTCTGCTGCGTGCTTGCTACCCCTGAACCCTCCTTCAAAACTACCGACCTATTTATATTTCAAATGGTTTGTTTGGGATTGATTCTATTCTTTTTCTTTGTTTTTGTATGGGCAAACAATTTCTTGTTCATCTTTCTTTTCACACACACACACACACACACACACAACAAGACGCCTATCAGAATATAGGGTCTTTGTTGGGCTAAGGAAATAATTTCCTTTTAAATTTGGGTGGAAATGGTATTTATGTTTTCACACATTACAAAAAGGGTAAAATGGAGATTTTAAGAATTTATGCTGCTTGTCTCACCAATTTCAGTCATTGTCAGTGACGGTAAACTAACACAAGGGGACAATTGATACCAACAATGAAAGCAAAATGAAGGTTATTATTGTAAAATTTGAGGGGATGTTTCTGTTATTGTCAAAAATCTCAATGAAGGTTAGTGTAATTTACTCAAAATAATATCATAAATATAATATACTAAAATATATTCGCCAATCACCATTAACCATACACCGCTGCCGCCACCAGCACCTACAACCTAACACCCATCACCACTATCACCTCCACCCAATACCACCAACCACTACCTTCCACTCTATCAACCGGCAATCACTACCACCCCCAACAACCAGGCGAGGTCCAGCAGGGGCAATAGCCCCCCTGACTTTTTAAAAATTATAAATTTTATTTTATAATTTTTTTTTTTTACACTTTAGCCTCCCTGAAATATTTTATTTTATTTTATTTACATTTTAGCCTCCCTTGACCGAAAATCCTGGCTCCGCCCCTGCCGACACCTACCATTGTAGTCACTAACAACCATTACAAACAATTACCACCTCACCTCCCTCACCGCCACTGACCACTACCATTGTCATAACAACCACAACCATCCTACCATTCACCACTACTACCACCCTTTACCAATGTTGCTACCTATCACCACTACCACCACCCGTCAACCTCCATTACCCACCCACCATTGCCATCGGCATCAGCATCGCCATCGCCAATTCCAACCACAATAAACGCCTTTCCAACACCGTCACCCATTGCCACTGCCAAAAACTACTCCACTATGCACTACCATTGAATTTTTTCACAATTTGAGACTGAAATTTTATCAAATTGTAAAATTTAAGTCCCCCAAAAAAACACCAAATATTTTTGCGTATCACCAACCACTAATCGCCATTATAGTCACTGAGAATTTTCACATTCTAGCACTATAAAAATTCACATTGCATATTTTATAAATATGTTTATAAATATTTAATATAAAGATGATGCATATTTTATCTTAAAATATAAACATCATGAATTCCAAAATGATAAAAATAAATAAATAAATAATTGCCATTTAATTTTACTAGAACTTCGTTTTTATTAGAATTTATCAAAAAATAAAAAACTCCGTTGATCTCGACGATTAAGTTTAATTTAAAACTTACCAGAGTTTATCATGAAAATTGAAAATTACCAATTTTAAAGTGTGTAAAAAAATATATAGAAACTTGGCTAAAAAAATCACTTTTTATGTTTACATAATTTTATATTCTATTAATCTTGTTTGATAGATCTTATTGAGACGATTCTAAATAAATAAATTTTATTCATAAATAATCAATATAGTGGACTTCAGAAAATTAACGGTTTGAATTATCAAAATGAACCGTTATCGTGGGATCAATTGGCTGGACCGACCCGTTAGGACCATCTCTTTAACTGGAGAAAGCTACACATATGGGCCCCTTTAAGTGGACCTCAAATACTCCTGGATATAGGACCATACCTTCAAAGCCCACTATTCTTTCTATTAGGCTGCTTTAACAGTTCAATCTCCAATCTGAAATAGTTAGATTAAAAGTACTAAAATAAACCTCCACTTTTCTTTTCTTTTTTTCCTTTTTTTAAAAAAATATTTTTACTCGATAATTTTTTTATTTTTTTGTCTTTTTAGTGGATATCTTTTCTCAAATTTGAACAAATTTATCCATCATTAAACTCTTCTCGTCAAAAGAATCGAAAAATTATAAGATTTTAATCATAAAAAAATTTATTAAAGATGGAAAAACTCGAAAACCAAAATAACTAAACAATCTGAAAAATAAGGTAGGCCAAACTCTGATCTCCAAAAAATTTTGGGACGGAAAACAAAGAAAAATACTATAAAAAAAAGAAGAAGATGGCGTGTGTCCAAACTAGATTCCGAAGTTTTGTGCATGGAGTACGATTTTTTTTAATGGGTTATTAGCATAGATGATTATCCTCATGTGTATATGTGGATGGATCTATTTATCTTGCATTTTATTTTTCTTGTCCCTTGCAGATTCCCGAATCCGTATGAATGCAAAATTAATTCTTCCACCAACTATATAGAAAAAGCTACTGTCTAACCTAATTTTTCATCCTTTAAAGACTGATGGGTGAATTTGGTGGACAATGATGGTTTGCCCACACCAATAGACCTACCCCCTCCTCTCTCTCTCTATATATATCTATCTATCTATCTATCTATCTATCTATCTATCTATCTATATATATATGATTGATGCTACATGGTGTGGTATAGTTAAATGTTTGGGTAAATTTTACTGAACTTTGTTGAGATTTTTGACAGATATACTTATTGCTTATGTAATTTTTAAAATTATACTGATCTCTCTTACTTTTGAAACTATTGTCAAGATTTTCTTGGAGCTAATTTTTGTAAAAAAAAATGATAAGATTGCTTTCATATTTAGGGCTTCCAAAATTATTTTTTCAATAAATAATTAAAATAAATAAATATTCTCTTTTTTCAAAAATAAATTGACAACAAAATCTATTTTTTAAGTATATTTATATTGGAGCATTTAAAAAGTATGATATTTGGATCCATTTTAAAATAATTATTGATAAAAAAATTATTTTTTAAGTATATTTTGATTAGGAGTACTTAAAAAATAAATTATATAGATTAATTATCTTCTTAAAAAATTACTTATTGATAAAAATAAAAATATAATAATTTAAAAAAATAAATGGTATTTTAAGAAAAAAGAGAAATTGAGAAAAAAATTGAAATCCCTAAACATAAGGGCTATCTTGATTTTTATATAAAAATTAGCTTCAGAAAAAATATTGACAATATTTTCAAAAGTAAGGAAGATTAGTGCAATTTTAAAAACTACAGAGGAGATGATTGTATTTGTTAGAAACATCAGGAGAGGTCAACGAAATTTACCCAATCAAGTGAATTTGTGCTTTCTATTTTATAATTCAAAAAATATTTTTTCGTCCAAATTCGAAGACGGTAGGATTTCTCTTTATCTTTTGTCCTTTGTAGGTAGAAGTATGAATATGCTCTTAAGCAACATCTTAAGCTTCAGCATTTGTCATTTACCTTGTGTACCCATTAGTTGTTAGTAAGCCATAGGTTGTATTTAGATCAAGATCGAGTGAAGGAGAAGAAAATAAAAATAAAAAAATTAGACAATTTAACTGTTCGGGATCATCGGACCCCTTACTTTTTGAGTTTACTTTTTCTTTTCCTTACTAAATTCTTAATTCAAATACAACCATAGTTTTTTGTATTTTTTGATTGTTCAGAGAGCAAGAAAATAGATTATTATCTTTGTCTTTTTCAATAGGATTAGTTTTTTCCAAAAACAATTCATGCAAAAAAAAAAAGATTTGACAAGAATCTTATTTTTCAGCACCTCTTTCTATAATTCAACTACTATATTTAATTTTTCTAGAATTTGTTTTTGTGAAATGAATACACCCAAGAAAGTAAGTTTTTCTTTTCTTTACTTTACTCCAATTTACTTTTTCTGTAAATAACTTTTGACATTAAATTATTGACAATGAAATAGATATTGTCACCATATATCTAAATGCTTATATACAGGTTTGTTTAAAAAAAAAACACGTGACGCGAGTGCATTTGTTTTAAAATAAATAAATACCAAATATATTTTTTTAATAAACTAAGAGACAAATGTCATTAGATCATAAGGCTACTAATGTTTGATCGAATTGATTTTTTGCGTAAGTCACATGCTCAACAGACTCTACAAAATGAACAATTCAGATTATAAATATGAATATAGACCAACGATATGGCTGTATAGAAGACATTATAGGGTTGTAGTCAGGGGTGGACCCAAGGGGGCAGGCAGGCAGGCCCCTCCCCCGCCCCACCCACATCGGGGAAAAAAATAATTTTTATTTTATTTTTTCTGTTATTTTTGTCTATTTTGCTATTGGTTATACACAACTGACCCCCTAAATATTTTTACCGAAAAATTCATTGAAAATATATAATTTGGTCTTCCCTAACTGTAATTCCTACAGTCTGTCTCACTGATTGTAATGCTTTAGGGTACTGCGGAAACTCTGAATCATGTACGTGTACACATACGCATGCAAGAACATTGGATTCACTGGGATGGCAATCTCCTCACTAATCAAAATAGTTCCATGCACAATCAATGATGTCCTTAATAAAGTTCATTATTCCATCTTATGTTATGATTTCTTTTTGTGGGTGAATGAATAGCCTTCTGTGCCCCAATATCACTAGAAAAATGTTGATTACTTCATGGGAGGCAGCAATTATGGCTCAGTATGATTGATGGAGTAGTGGGAGAACACATCACATGTAAAATTTTTGCTAAAAAGAAGTTTCATATCATTGCAAATATACCCCAAAAGTAGAGTAAGTCTTAAAAGAGAAACCCTAGGTGGTAGGAATTGTTTTTCATATGCATGCAAAATGAATATGCATTCATATTTGGTTTTGCAATGAGAGGGAAATGAATGTGAGAAAGAAAATAAGTTTGGTTTAGTTTTCAGAATTAATTTTGTAGAATACATTTTTAAAAATTTATTCATTATTTTCACATAATATATATTATTTATTTATTAGAGAGAATGGTTTTTGAAATGCGTTGATTTCTAAAATATAAAAAATAAAATCGTTCTTTTGAAAAATTACTAGGAGACAAGTTTTAAAAATCATCAACTAAATAATTTTTTTCTGAAAAGCAAAACTGATTCTGAAAACTAAATCAAACAGAACAACTTCTTCATGTTTGTTTTTTGAAAGAAAACAAGAAAATAATTGAAACTAACAGAGAAAATGCAAACAAAGAAAGTGAGGAGGAAAATAATTTTTCTTATATTTTTTTGAGATTCTACTCTTTTTTTCGTACATGATATTTTTTTTCTTTACTTTTCATACTACAAACCGAACAAAGAAATAAAAGAAATTTTTAATTTAATTTAATTTCCCTTTCTTTCTTAAATTCCAAACACAGCAAGACAGTATTTGAATCAAGAATTTAATGAAAAATTATGAATAAAAAATAAAAAATATTAAGTTTAATCGTTAAATTCATTGAATTATTCCTTTTTTTTCTCGACCAAAATATTATTCACATCCTTGTTTTGGTTCACTCTCCTCAGTGACCACTTTTAGATCCACAAAGAGTGTATTAGTTGTATTCTTTAAATTCCATGCCTTTTCACTAATCCACACATACCTATGCAAATATGTAGCTATGGTTCCAACTTGTTTTTGAAAGATATTAAAGCTGTGTTTGGATTAAGAATTCAGTGAGAAAAAAGAAACAGTTGAACGATCTAAATGAACCGAACCGTTGGATCGTCTAGCTTTTTTTTCTCTTACCAAATCTTTAATCCAACACAGCCTAAACAAAATGGAGAAATTTACATACGCAAAACAAGATGAACAAACGACGTCGTTCTCCTATATATATATATTTTAAAAATGACAACAACGTATTATTTAGAAACAGTGTATAATTTTGTTGTACCCGTATTCAAACACCTACTAGTCAGCACGGTGCTTGAGTTTTTCATTAGTGTCAATTAATATTTTATCTACGTAATGTAGTTGGAAAAAATGGAAAATTTGCACAATTTGAGTTTGTGAACCTTTAAATTTTTGGCGATAATAGGGTAGTTATAAGACTAATTTTGGTGTCTAAAATGCAATTATTTAGATTTGGCTTATAGAATTTTGGGGAGCAAAGTTGCAAACTATCAAAACCGAAAGGGTTAACTACGCTTTACCCCCTTTAAAGTATTGAGTGATTCCTACTTTGGTCCTCAAACAAATAATTTTTCCACTTTGATCTTTCAACTCTTAATTAAATTGAATGCAATCAGGACCAATTACTAGCACCGTCCAATTTTTTGTATATTACAAGTGAGTGCCATGTGGGTATTAATTAACCAAACCCTAAACATAAACAAGACCCGACCCGACCCGACACTTCACCCAGAACATATTACACATTACCCAGATCCAAAACCTAAGCCTAGATCCGCCGAATAGCCTCCTTCCATCTTCACTCATCCATACTCCCGTCACCATCTTTCCATACACCTCTGCCTAGACCCTCACCTCACCCAACACCCTAACATAACACCACCACTACCACACACACACACCCCAAATGGCACAAACTTGAAGAGAGAGATGGGGGGGGGGGGGATTTGAATCAGAGTTGCAACATTTAGTCGCCACGAGCTTCCGTCATCGTTGTGGACGGCACTATAGCTTCCAAAGTCGCACAGCCATGGGATCTAAATATCCCTCCTGTGGTTGGTTCTGCTGATGGCGGGTGTGGTCGTTGTGGCTAATGATGGGGGAGTAGATTAGGGTTTGGGGAAATGGGTTAAGGAAGGTGGTTGGTTAGGTTTTGGGGGAGTAAATGGGTTTGGGGAAATGGGTATAGATATATTTTGCCACGTCAGTGCCATGTAGGCACCATCTATCTTTTTTTCGTTAAATAGTTGGACGGGGTTAGTGGTTGGGCTTGATTGCAATAAATTCAAGAGTTCAAGTTCTAAAGTATTAAATTATTTGTTTGATGGCCAAAGTGAGAATCTGTAATATTTTAAGGGTGCAAAGTGTATTTAACCCAAACCTAAATTCAAACTGGTGAATGGTTGAAAAAACAGAATGAATGAATTTTGAGATTGTGTCAATACAATTGAAAGGAAAATCAATGGCTTATGAGAAAATTAAATAATAACAACTAAAGATTAATCTTTCTCATATGGTTTATGAGGGAAAAAAAACTAATAATGCTCCACAGGTGGGACTGGTAGGAGAGACTCGCAAGTTGGAATCATCTATCCACTCCTCTATAATGAATAGCTATCATGAAAAGTCCAAGGTGTGTTTCAATAATATTGGACCACCAATCAAATAATAAAATCGATCTACTTGTACGGTTGCATGAACTGCCAAGACCTAATTAATACAAGCTAATATCTTATCTATTTCTCCAATAAAAAAGGAGTTATCTCAGTGCATGAGAATCTTGCTATTGCGGTGTTTGGAGAGAGTCAGATGTACACAACATTACGTTAATAAGAGAAGATGTTGTTTCTGTAACTCGAACGTGTGACTACCAGGTCACAATGGAGCATAGTCCAACATACAAGCCTGGTTTACTAGCAGAATTAGTCGTCGTAGTAGTAGTACAAGTATAGGAAAAAAGTAACAAGATAAAAAAATCCAATGAAAAATAAGTTTAAAATTGAGTAACTTGTAAAAAATGATACTAAGAAATGGGGAGGAAATCAGATTCTTTTCCTACAGTTGGATTACAAAATAGATAGAAATTTAATAATGGGAAAAAATGTCTCTTACGAAATCTCTTTTGTTTCTCACAGAAAATGGTAAAATTTAATTAAAAAAATGAACGGTTAGGTATTATTAATAGTGTTTTGGGGCTCTAGCCCTCTTATATTGCCAATGACTTTTACCATTCACAAATAGTTTGACAGGTTTTTCATTAGTGTTACTATGATCTTATTGTAATTAACTCTTATAATAATATTAAGATTGTTCATCAAAATATAAAAAAATAAAAACAAATCCCTTGTACGTCTCCATCTTACATGACTTACTTTTTTATTTATTCAAATATGATAATGAGAAACTCAAATCATTTCTTTATTAGGTGAGAAACTACAATTATTTTTTTTGTTTTCTCACGTATCATTCCAAACAGACCCTAAATTTTGCTACCCATGAAATGAGTCTCGCATGCAATGAAACGATTTTTAGAATATGAGGCATTAATCTTTGTGTCCTTGATATTTCTTTTATCAGTTATAATAAACTCGATGTTGGTTATAGCTGAACGTAATTTATTTAAAAGTAGAAACAAAAACGTATCTCAACAAAATTTTTAAAAAAGAAAGCTGTCATTTTAAGTTGTACTAAATACTCCAGCTCAATTTGTTAGATAGAAAAAACGCAAAAACCCAACAAAAAATACAGTAAAAACCCTGTTTTTTTGCTAGGCTTTTTTTTTATATATATATAAAAACTACAATAAACATCCTCCTTGATTCTCCATAACCATAAGGGGCTGTTTGGCAAGGGGATAAGGAGGGGGGATAATTTTTCCCCCCGGATAACTTTTCCCTCCGGATGTTTGGCTGACGGATAACTTTTCCCCCCGGATAATTTTTAGACCAGCAGGTGGATAAAGGCGGATAATTTTTGGGTGGCTTAGACCCTAACTAAAAGTTATCCGGGGGGATAAGGGGTTGGAGGATAAGGAAAAAAATATATAGAGAGAAATAAAATGTATATTTTTATTTTTATATATATATAAAAATAAAATATATATTTTTCATATCTAGATATTTTATATTTTGTTTCTCTATATGTATTTTCTTCCTTATCCCCCACCCTTATCCACCCATTCTAAATTTTATCCAAACAAGATTAAAAATTATCCCCCTCCAAAAGTTATCCCCTCTAAAATTTATCCCCCCTCTAAAACTTATCCCCCTACCATATCCGCCAGCCAATCGACCCCTCATAAATATAGAATGTCGTACTAGTTTTAAAGCCTGTTGCCTCACAATGTGTCATCATGTAAAAAGAAAAAGTTGCCTTTTCATTAATTAGGTTTCCTTTTTTCACTTTTGCTTTTCTTTTTGAATCAATCACCACCCACACTCTCTCTCTCTCTCTCTCTCTCTCTTCTAAGTCTTGTTATTCTTCATAGTGATGATAACCCATAACCCTCCGCAAGAATAATAAATGAAGCAAGAATCTAAACACAGACCCATAAGTCAACATCAGCCCAACCAATATGTTTATACAAATCCACAAATTACAAAATGAAAAGAAGCTATATGTAATATGTGCACATATTTATATATTCTTTTAAAAAGAAAATCTTCACAGGCTATGTTACTGGGTAGCATGATCTGGGTCCCATTTTAAAAGTTTGTCAGCTTTATTTTCGAGTTCGGATCATCTCAAGTAATTGTTGAGAAGTGTTTCTAAAACTGTAAAAAATGACGTCAGACTAAAATAACGTTATTTTAATTAATTATAAAACGACGTCGTTTTATGTTAATAAATAAAATAACGTTGTTTTGATCTTGAAATATATAAATATATATTATTTTATATATTTTATGAGCACTTTCACTTAACAACTACTTCAGTGGAACGGAAGTAGACACAATATTTCCATATACGCACAACCAATCCCCCACATGGCCAATAGTTTGAACTTCCAATTAAAATCAAAATTTAATGGTTATTTAAAGTTTATTCCCTTTAAAGAATTGGATGGTTCTTAATTTGCCTCAGAAGTAAATAATTTTGTCATATGGACCCTTCAATTATTAAATTGCTTGTAATGAACTCCAATCACTAACCCCATCCAACCTCAATGAAACAGCATGGCGCTATATGGCATTACACTCGGACTAGTTTTAAGCAACCTGATCCCATTATACAACCACCCAATATCTCACAACCCCCTCCCTCCCCACCCAAAAAAATCCGTAACCCTTTTTCTCGACTTCTGCCTGTGACAACCCCCTCTTCACAAATTTGAGGATGTTGACGCACTGAATCGACGGCCACTAGTGGAATCTCTCTCTCTCTCTCTCTGAGCGTTTGTTAGAGGTTGGGTGTTTGGGATAGGGTAGAGTACGAGATGGAGTTTTTGCAAGTGTTACGGATCAAGTTGTGGCAGGAAGTGTTCTAGTGGTCGCATTAGGTCTCTAGGCAAAGTACAATGTTTAGGTGGGGGGTAGGTTTCCCAGTGGATCCAAATAACACAACGTGGAGGGGTGTGGTGGTGAATCAGGAAGATAACGGTGAACGCGTGTATTAACTGACGAACCAATGTAAGAAAATTATAATTTTGAGAGGTGAAGAATCAGTCAATATACTTCCAAGAGAACGCAATGTAATATTTCCAAATATGAAAGCAAAACTTGGCGCACAATAAAAACAAGTGAACACAGAATTAAAATTCTACGCCCTCGCTCACGGGGAACAAACTCTCCAAAAGGTTCAGTCACAGAACGGCTCCAATTTGCATTACTTTTCCAAAACACAGCAGAAACAGAGACAGAGACAACACACAAACCGCATTAGCTCCAAGGGCTTACTATCTTTCCGTTCATTTCGCTCAATTCTCTTTTTGAAAACACACCCATTAAATTTCTGTCTCCTCTCTCTTCTCTCCACCCTCCGCAATTCCCGCATAATTGAACAAAACTGGGAGAGAGAGAGAGAGAGAGAGTTTGGGATGTATAAGCTATTTTTCTTCCAATATTCAGAGTTTGTGCTGTTAAAACTCGAAAGCAACGCCAATTGACCTTATTTTTTTGTTCTGGGTCGATCTGTTTTTGTCTCGAAACTCGGTAATGATTCTGTTTTTGAACCCCCACCAAAATCGTCTCTCTGTTCGCCACCTTCCGCAATTCTCGCAGAATTGAATAAAACGGCGGAGAAAGTAGAGAGAGCGAGAGACAACCCTGCGAAGGGGTTTTGGGTATATAAGCGATTTTCTTCAATTGACCTATTTCTTGTTCTGGGTCTATCTGCGTTTGACCCCGAACTCTGTAATGATTCTCTCCCCTCCACCAACCGCAATTCCCGCATAACTGAGGAGAAAGTAGAGAGAGAAAGCAGAGAGACAGTGTTCTGTACAAGGTTTTGGGTAGTTAACCTAATTTTCGTTCTTCTTCACAGTTTGTGCTCAAAAAGCTCGAAACCCACTTGAATCGACCTGTTTCCTGATCTGGTCAATCTCTGTTTGACTCGAAACTCAATGACTTTTCTGGGTTTTTGACAATTTCTCTCCAATGGGTTGTGTGACCTCGAAGCAGGCGGTGTCGGTGACGCCTGCTCTGGACCACTCCGGGGCAATCCGGGACAATGCAGTTTTCGGGTCGGGTCGGAGCAGGGGAAGTGGGTTGGGTGAGATGGAGAAGAAGAAGAGGACTGAGTCGGGGCTGAGTGGGAGCGAGTTGGGTGAGTCAGGGAGGGCGAGTTCAAATGGGTATGGCGGTGAATCAGTGAGCTTTAGGTTGGGGAATTTGCAGAAGTACGTGGAGGGAGAGCAGGTGGCCGCCGGTTGGCCGGCGTGGCTGAGTGCCGTCGCCGGCGAAGCCATTCACGGTTGGGTGCCCCTCAGTGCTGACTCTTTTGAGAAGCTGGAAAAGGTTTATTCACTATTTTTTTTTATACCCATATGTGTTTGTGTGTGTGTCTGGTTTTATATATGTCAATAGAAATTCTGAATGTTGAAACATATGACTGTATGAGCGAAAAGCTGCTGATACATTGTTTGCTTTGTTCTGTAATTTGGGTATGGTGTCAAGGATCATCTTAGGCTTGTCTAATTTTTATTTTTGCTCTGGCTTTCCCTTTTTCACTGTGGACTGACATTTTGTTGTTCATCCTTTTATTATAGTTTTAGAATATGCTTCTTCATTAGCAAAGTTACAAATTAGACATGTTAATCAGCAGGCTTGTTTTCTTCATTTACATCGAAATTGTATCCAATTCGCTGGGATTCAGTCTTCTATTGTTGTCGTTGTGTATATACAGTTCTTTTTATGGTGATTCACATCTATCCATATTCTGAAACGATTAGTGCCCCACGAATTGGAGATTTCGGAATGCTTTAGTTTTGAGCTTTCTATTTATTTACTACCTAGTTGCGTTCATAAAGCCTTTTTGAAGACAAAACCAAAAATGCTAAACAAGACAAAACCAGAAAAATGTTTGTTTTGACCTTTACGATGCAACCTTTCCATGTGCATAAACTGTTGTCGAGACCAGTCTTGGCTAATGCCTTGCCTTTTTATAAGGGCATCGCTAAAGATAAGGCTAATATACGATTCTTGTTCTATAATAGCTACTGAAAACGTTTTGGTACAATGATTATAATTTGTTCCTTTATAACGCTGTTCAATACTAGAAAATATATTTTGTTAGATTGTGCTTTTACATGAATTTTAAACTTTACTCCAGAAAAGTTTGAAATGTTTATCTGACAAGCTTTATAAAATTTCAACTTCTTCGGCAGATTGGACAGGGTACATACAGCAGCGTGTTCCGAGCACGTAACTTGGGAACCGGTAGTATAGTTGCTCTGAAGAAGGTGCGGTTTGACAATTTTGAGCCTGAGAGCGTTCGATTTATGGCACGGGAAATAATGATTCTACGCAGGCTTGACCATCCAAATATCATAAAACTGGAGGGTTTAATTGCCTCCCGATTATCTTGTAGCATATACCTTGTATTTGAGTACATGGAACATGATATTTCTGGCCTCTTATCTTGCCCTGACATCAAGTTCAGCGAAGCGCAGGTTTGCTTATATTGAATTTGTATCTCATTCTAGAATTTGTGACTCTGTGTGCATATTGCATTTAAAGGATACTACTTGGTTTTGGATTCAATAGCATTGGAGATGTTAGTTTGTCATTTATGTTTCTAGAAGGCATTTCCAATGTTACGAATAGCGAAATAATAAGAACAGTGAAAAACCAGTTTTGTGGTATAGAGAATACAAAAATGATACACATTTCATTCAAAACGCTAAGAGATGGAGTATTTCATTTCTTCGCCTCAAAATTCTCCTTTCTTCCATTGGATGATATAATTTTTGTATTTCCATATTATAAGATTTGACTAATTGTGTGTTCTAGGTTAAAATAAATGCTACATGAGATGTTAGGAAGCTCAAACTTATATTCTGGAGCTCTGAAATGATAGTGGTTCCTAAGAAAGACAGTAAAATCAATTGGTTTTTACTATAGAAAAGACACAAAGAATCACTCATTCAAATGCTCCTTTCCTTCCATTGGATGAATTGGAGCTTGTTACTTCTGCATTATAAGATTCAATTGTTGGTGTCTTGTAGGTAAAATGCTACATGAAACAGTTGTTATCTGGACTTGATCACTGCCACTCACGGGGTGTAATGCATCGCGACATTAAAGGTGCAAATCTTCTGGTAAACAATGAAGGGGTTTTGAAGGTAGCTGATTTTGGATTGGCAAACTTCTGTAGTTCCGGCCCTTCTGGGCACAAGCCGCCTCTAACCAGTCGAGTTGTCACTTTGTGGTACCGTCCTCCAGAGCTTTTGTTGGGTTCAACGGATTATGGAGCCTCTGTGGATCTGTGGAGTGTTGGCTGCGTATTTGCTGAACTTCTTGTTGGGAGACCTATCCTTCAAGGAAGAACTGAGGTAATCATCTATCACATTAACGATTAATGAATGTCAGATATTCATATGTAATGGCAAATGATACTGTAATTTGAGGCAGTTCAGAAGTTTCTCTCAGAAACCAGAATAACCAGTTCTTGAAAATGTTCTGGTGTAAACTTGTTGTGTGCTATTTAACCGTAAATGTAATCTAATGCTTATTTGAAGTATAACTAATTTTGTTTCAATATAATTTTTGTGATTGCATGACAATTGTTGTAGGATTACAACGAATTTCGAATTTGGATATCTTTGAGATTGCAATTTTGTCAATTAGTACAGATTCACACAGTCTTGGTCTCCTCTCGGGACTTAGCAATATCGGCACCTTTGCCGCTTCTAACATTAGAAGCTCCTCATACACAATCGTATAGTGGTTATGTAGATTGTTATAGAGAATGTGTAATGCAGCTTGCAAACATCTTTTAACAAAGCACAAGGTGTTATTTACTATTAAATAAACAAGTTTTAGTTAAATCATCTGAAACTAACTTGCAACATACTATTTCTAGCTCAAACACTTCTAGATAAAAGATTAAACTTTCAATGCTCTTATCATATTTGTATAATTGTACCTTAAGGGAGAGGTACCATGACGAGAATCTTGGCATGTTTTCAAGGGATTGGATCTCGTGACAGGAAAACAAAAGTACATCAAAGAAAATTAATCCTTTTTTATAATGTCCTTTTATGTGGATTAAATGTCCGATTCTGTTCATTTACTTAATATGTAAATATTCCTTTTGACCACAAACAGTTTTGATTCTTTATCTAGATGTTACGGTATTTATATTTCTCTTTTTTACCAGTTGAAGACTAGTAATTAAATAAATGCTGTATTTTTTGCCTACAGGTAGAACAATTACACAAAATTTTCAAGCTTTGTGGGTCGCCACCTGACGATTACTGGAAAAAGTCTAAACTTCCTCATGCGACTCTATTCAAGCCCCAACAACCTTATGAAAGCTCACTTTGGGAGACCTTCAAAGATCTACCCAAAACTTCAGTGAATCTTATAAACACATTTTTATCTGTGGAACCATACAAGCGTGGGACTGCCTCATCTGCACTTGCATCTGAGGTATTTACATATTTGTAAATTTCTAAAGCTCTGGTTTGCATGCACTGAACTAAACTAACAAACTGACACCTTCTTTTAATGCATGATATAGCTGTAATACTTGCTTGTTGTTTGCCTTCGTGACAGAAGTTTTTCTTGAACTAGTTTCCATATATCTTCTTCATTATGTGAAGTGAAACAAAATTCTTGTTTTTGCGCAACACCACCTTCTTCATTACACCAACAGAAGTGCAACTTGCAATTACAGATTTTTCTCTTTGTGTTTTAGCTTCAGTTAAATTGTAAGGACCTTGCTTAATTGTATCTTTTACTTGCTGTGTACAGTATTTCACAACCAAGCCATATGCATGTGAACCGTCAAGCTTGCCAAAATATCCACCAAGTAAAGAGATTGATGCTAAACACCGTGAGGATGCACAGAGGTAAGATTACTTTTGTGTAGTTGTCCAACAAAAAGTTTGAATTCAATAACCTGTCTTAGAAGTTACAATTGTTATTTTGGTCCAATAACATAGGGCTTTTAACATAAGGTGAAGACTAAAAAAAACATCAATGTAGCCCTGTGCCCCAATCAATTGGGATATGCTACATTTTTTAATTAAATATTTTTAGGCGAGATTTTTACCAGTGGGGTACACTAACACGGATCCTTTTTCTCCATTCCACACTATTAAGGACTGTATGCTCAATTAAATTTAATAAATTCATTTTTTTTACCACAACATCCCAAGTCAATTATTTTACGTAAGATTATCAATGCCTAATTTGGCAATGAAAAGTGTCAAAACCATGTAGAGGGAGGATCAAGTGTTCTGATCTTAGTTCTTGCAATAGAAAAATAAACAGTAACCAACATAAGTACATGAAATGTTGCATTTGTAGTTGTGTACAATTTTTTTTTGATCACTCGGTATCCGGCCCAAGGACCGATTAATCCGGGAGACCAATCCCACCATTCACTAGCGGGGGCCCCAACTCAAGCTAGGGCAAAGTCTCTTATGGACCGGCCCAATTCAAGAATTGATAGCACCTTGGAGGTTTCGAACGTGAGATCTTGGAAAGGAGCAGACCTCCAACTCCCAGTCCTAGACCACCATCTTGCATGTGTACCATGATCACCAAATAGCATTATTGAGCCCTGGGTGTTCCTGTTTTGTTAAAATATAAAGCAAGCAAGACTGGTCTACTTGCCGATAGAGATATTATCACCTCATTTGAAATCTCGTGTACCTGGTGGACTTAATTTTGACATCCAAACGTTCCAATAACACTGCATGTTATTATGAATTTTGTCAGTAGAGAAGTTCAGTGTTGGGACTTATTCAACTAAAATAATTCTTGGCCTTTTTTGCTCATAACTCCCTTCCATTTCTTTGTGCTTCCTTCAATAAATATGTTCTCTTTCAATAATTGACAAATTTGCACTGGGTTCTCAGGAAGCGGCCCAGTGGGAGAGTCCGAGGACCTGAAGCAAGAAGTAAGCTAACTAGAAAGCCAAGTGGAATCAGTAAATTGGCACCAGCAGAGGTCTCTCTCTCTCCATACATAATTCATATATAAAATTATACACTCAGCTTATTATTACATTATTACATGTGTGCAGGTTTTGCCAGCCCAAACTCAAGTTGTCCATAAAGTCGATAGCAGTAAAGTACATAATTGTAAGGAAGGAGATACCATCGCGTGCATGGAGCCGCCTAAGCCTTCAATCAATGTGTTGGAAGAGGCTTCCCACGTAAAGAATGCATCTCAAGGGGATGTTCCCTATTCGGGTCCATTACAAGTTTCAGGGTCGAGCGGGTTTGCGTGGGCAAAAAGGCGAATAGATGATTTATCAGTGAGATCACGCAGCAGGTCTAGTTCAAGAAGCCTTATTTTTGAACCTTCAGGTGCTTTGCATCCGAAGAAAAATTCCGAGTCGAAAAGAGACGAAAATGCTGAAGTTGTACATGGAACTCGTACCAATTCTCGGGATGAAGATTCCTACAAGACCGTCAAGAATGCAATGCTAAAACACTGGAGCCAGTTAGAGCGGCCAGATTCTTTCGATGCTTCTGACGAATACCACTCGCAGGAACTGTCACTCGCACTTTATCAAAGAGAGGAGATGGTAGCTAAGAGAATGAGCTTGGTAAGTTCATAATTTTTGTACCATTCAGGTTTTCACTTTTGTTTTCAAAGCAAGTATCAAATTTTGTTAAAATTGAAGTTAACCTTTGTCAATTCTATACGGCTAGAGATTCCTAGCAAAATTCAGATTATTAAAGTTTAGGAAAAATTAGATCTATGTGAATTTCAGCTGTCTTTTTTTCCCTCCTTTGAACGTTTCAGTGAAACAGTTTTGAGTTTTAACCCAGTTCTATTCGAAAGTGAGCGCACGACGAGTGATGCTTTTCTTGGCTAATGGACCAACCATCTAGGCTGTGTTTGGATTGACAATATGGTTGAGGAAAAACAAAAGGAGGGGAAAGTTAATGAATAATTGTTTAGAATTAATCACTTTCCATTACTTTTATTTTCCCTCCAAACACGCCTTCCTAAATCCTCGATCCAAAACAGTCCTAATTTTTGTGTTGTTTGTGTTGAAAAAATATAAGAAGCTAGAGACAACATTGCAATGTATTATCTCTTACCTGAATTTCTTTAACCTTGAAATTGGAATTGATACAGGCATGTCAAGACCAAGGAGAAATGGTTGAATTTTCGGGACCCTTGTTACCTCAATCATATAGAGTTGATGAGCTCTTAGAGAGGAATGAGCGCCACATCCGCCAGGCTGTCCGGAGATCATGGTTCCAAAGAGGTAAAAAGTCTTGATGAATACTAGAATAAATAGAATGTCATTTTCATTTTCTAACTTCCCAAATTTAGTTAGCCTTGATAGCTTAAGCTTTTTCAATCTAAATCTACGCTACTTGGAGCGCAGATCAGGAGTGGAACGCAGCATGTCATATAGCCTAAATGATGGTATGACAGGGGTAGGCCTCTAGAAGAACGTTAGAATGTATTTAACCTAGGGGTAGCTCAGTTGGTAAAGACCATAACATAGCTTGGAGTTCAAGGGGGTTGCCAGTTTGAGTCACAAGGGGTTTGCTCAGCCCTTAACTTAAGAGGCCCCGTATTAGTGTCTCTTAGACCTAATCGGCTGGGTGGGGATACTGAGCTATTAGCAAAAAACATTGGAATGTACTTTCAAGTGGTAAAATCTAATAAAATAAAGGATTATTATTCAAGTTATCTATGTAAAACACATTTTTAGGGGCATTATGTTTTGAAAATTATTTTACATTTTCTCTCGCTATCGAAACGAAGTTTTTTGCCTTCTAAGGAAAATATTAAGGAAATTAACTGATATGTAAGAAAGTCTTTGGGATAGTAAATCACTGGGGTATTAGATTATTCTGGTAACATAAGATCTACCTTCTTGTTTCTCTCTCTTTCTTTCTTAGCAGCCCCATCTTTCATGTGGTCCACTAGATTCGTCCTCTACTAGCATCGAATTAGGCAATAGATTGGAAACAAAATGACTTGCCATTACAAAATTCGTATTAAAAGCTTAAATAAGCACTTCTAATATTGTTATAAACGTCAAAAAGTTAAGAAGTCTAATGGACTGTTGATTATCACTTTTGGCGACCCCTTACAGGAAGCTTATGCGATATCATGTGTACAACTTTATGCCGGAGCTGTAACTGAGTTGAATGTCTCAGAAATATGTGAATATGTTTATGATCTCGCTATAGCCACCTCCCTGACTAAAGAATCTTTCTTGTTTGCAGGTAAGAAACATGGGAAGGGATCGAATGTTACACTCAGGCTTGAGCAAGTCCATTAGAGGCCAACGAGTGTCGGGTACAATCTTTAACAAATCTGTTGAACCATATAACTTCCACGAACGGATCATAGATTATGTGAAAAGTGACAACTTCGCAAAGCTTGGCGATTCCAGGAAGGGGAGACGGAGAAGGCCACGGATTGATTGCCCATTCTTTTTCTTTGTTAACAGGCAAAACCACTGAATTTCTTCGGTTTTGGTTTTTTCTATTACCCTCTGTCTCTCTCGTTTAGTTTTGTTCTCTTTGTATTCAAATATGCCAAATCTCCACAGGCAATGTATAGGTTAACGGCTATGCCCTTCAATAGTCAGGTGTATATTTTTTTTATGGTTCATGAGGGTTCTAAAATCTATCTCAGGCTTCTTCTGTTTTTAACCTCAAATGATGTTTTCCCTTGCACTGAAAATTAGGCCCCATTTGGGATGAAGACTTTTGGGGCTTTTGGCTTTTTTCATAAGCCCAAATTAAAAAGAGCCAATCTTGTTTGGAATACAAAACATAAGCTAACTTTTCTTTTTAAGCCAATACTTGGCTTATTTGCTTCTTGGAACCAAATTAAACAATTGGTTTTTGAGATAATTATTTATCAAACTTATTTATGGCTGCGTCTCATGTATAGAACAATTAACTAATAAAGTTATTTTCTCAAATAAGATTACATAATTGTTCGCTATCAAATGTGTTAAGAGTGTTCTATAAGTACGCCAAAAGGGTTGGCCAAGAGTGCTGATGTAGCATTTTTTTTTGCATTTTTGTATTACAAATTTTAAAATACCATAAGTTTTATTATACACAATCATTTTTAATAAAATTTATATTTTTAAAATATTTTCAATGAGATTTATCAAACAAGATCCATATCGAATATGAAATTACAAAATTATAAAAATGTGATTTTTTGATAATAAAATTTAACATTGATAAATTTATCAGTTATATAAATATTCTTGTTTTTATGAATATTTTCCACATCAGAGTATCAATGGTCATTAAATTTAACAGTGATAAATTTATCGATCATATAAATATTAGTCTTTTTATTTTTTATGTCATGGTTATATGTTTGAATAGCATTTAAAAATTTAATAGTGATAAATTAATCAGACGTACCAAAGTTATTTTGTATTTTTTACAATGGTTGTATGTTTTAATATCATTTTATGAATTAAAAGTGATAACTTTATAGATAATGTAAATATTAGTATTGCTTACAATAATGTTTGACTAAAAAAAATTTAATTGAGAAGAAAATTTACGATAACAATATACATTTCAAATCTAATTAAGAAAGAACTATGCAATTATAACTCGGATAATAAATTTATCACAATGATAAATTATTAAATGATCACTCAAATAATAAATTTATTACAATGAAATGTATTTGAAATCTAAGTTAGGAATTATTAAATTATATACTAAACACAAAAACACTAGTTTATATTTCTGCCTATTTGAAAACACTAGTGATTGATATATTTCTGCCTAGTGTTGTGATAAAAAAAAAATTGATTTTTTTGTAGTCGAATGTGAATATAAGCAATTGTAATATTATGGTAGAGTATCTCTCTAGTTTATATATTTTATATATATATTTTAAATGTTAAAATATATGTATATACACACACGAGCATGTAATTTAAAAGTATTGTGGCTGACAGTTGTATTCAAAAATATCCAGAGGATATAATGCAAACAATAATGTTTAGTTTGTAGGATATAACTTACTTTTGTGTTAAGAGCGCATGAGTGTGTCAAAGGAGAGAGAGAGGGGGTGGGTGAGTGAGGGGGAGGCGGGGGTGGGCGGCGGGGGTGGGGGGGTTGGTAGGAGGAGGGGTCCAGTTAATGTGTGGTGAGGATATTGTGGCAATAAGGCTTCGTTTGTTTGTCCGGACTAAGTGGAACTGGACAACAAATTCAATTTAATCACGTATTTGTTTATAAAAAATGACCCTGAACAAGTAGTCCGAGCGGACAAAGAATTCCGCATATGTGGGACTATACTGTCCCGGGAGGGGGGATGACTCTTTGTCCGGGACTAAGCCTAGAGATAAAATTATTTTTTTGTCCTCATTAGTCCAAGTAGTCCGGAGACTATTAATCCGGGAACTCCTTGTCCAGTCCGGCAAACAAACGAGGCCTAAAAGGTTGGGCCGAACCCAAGACCGACTGAAACATATATAAAGCCTACAGCGGTAACTTAAATTAAAATCTACATACTAATTCATTTAAGATATATTTTTCTAGTTTTTTTATAAAAAAATATTAATTAAGTCTTTGTATTTCAGTTTTGCTTATAAGTTATTTTCAATGATAATTCAACTAACCCACTTAATTTTTATTGTGATAATGTTAATTTTAAGTAGTTTCTTATTAATTTTAATTTTTGTAAAACTTATTTTTGTATAAGTAACTGCAACAAGTATTATCAATAAAATTCTATAAGCAATCCATGTATTTGGAAATGAATTTAGTCTCTATCATCATTCTAATGATTTTAATTTTTAAAATTAAATAAAAATTCAAAAATATATTTAGATATTACCACTTGTTGGAACCTACTTTCAAGTAACGAAATAGATTGATCAATAATATATATTAAATAATTAATTTTTAAATATTCTTTCGGTTATTATATAGAATCTAATGTATTACTGCGACATACAATTAATGGGTTCTACATGTAAGTAGCTTTTTTTTAACTTCATTTTTTAGCTTTTTTTACAATTTTTGAAATGAGGACATTTCGGTCATTTTATCTTGTCAATTTTTTGTGGTCTATTTTAAAAAAATGTCTACTTTTGAGCTTGGAGTAATTGGCACAAACATTTATTAGTTGTAATTGGCAAGTTGTGTGGGGTTTTGCTTTTATACAAAAAGATCTAAGCAAGAATAAAAATAGTGATACAATTGCCTATCATCTCACAAAACTCTATTGCAAGCAAGTGTCTTGTGCGTTGAGTAGGGGTGCACACGGATCGGATTGGTTCGGTTTCATACCTAGCCCAGGACCGAACCAATAATCATCGGTTCCAATTTTTTGGAACCAGGACCGAACCAATCAGTACTTAGAACCAAACCGAACCAATCTGACTCGGTTCGGATTGGTTCGGATCGGTTCCACGGTTTTAACTGGATCGGATTGGATCGGTTTGAGTTGAATCGGTTTGGTTGTTAAACTACTTAAACCTGTTTAATAAAAATTATGGCATTAAAGAAACTCACAAACAAAAATATAAAATTGTTTAAAAGTAATAAAAGCCTAACCTAAATGACACATATATAGGTAGAGAAATTTTAACGTGTTCGAGGGTGTACATTACTTACTATATTATCGGTTCTAATTTCGGGTATATGGTCGGTTTCGGATCGGATCAATTTCGGTTCGGGTTCGGTTCGGTTCTGGGTAAGAAAATTTCTAAACCGAGAACCGAACCTATTTGATCGATTTGCTAAGTTTCAAGACCAGGACCGAACCAGGGGTTATAAAACCGAACCAACCCACCCAAAGGGCTCGGATTGGTTCGGTTCTCGATTCTTTCGGTTCTTTTGAACACCCCTAACGTTGAGTATGACATTTTTGAGTCGAGTACTCAAAATTTGCAGCTAGCCCACCATATGTCATTGGGTTGAAGCTAGCTCTTTCATTATTAAGACCTATGTTATAAGGGTTAAAGTTAGCACTTTCATTATTAAAACCCTGTTTAATTAGAAGACGAGTAATATTCACTTGACAAATTACTATACCGCCTCCCTTCAGGTTCAAGTATTGCTAATTCCATATTTTGTGATTTTGGTTATCCAATATATATGTAATCCCTTCTTCAATTGTTCCAATCAAAATATCGAAAATTTGATATTGTGATAATTTTAATTAAATCTTATGTCTAACCGAGTCAATCAAACTGACGCTAGTGGCTTAATAGTCAAGGGAAATTTAAGGCAGAAGCCCAAATCAATTTGTAGCTAGGAATGGGCTGGGCTGAGCATATTTGATTATCTTTAATGGGCTCCCACCTTTTAGTTGATGGGCCAGGGTTCTTTCCAGTCACTTGTACTGAACTTTGAGTCGGCCCTAAGTTAACAGTCTGACCCAATGTGTTCAATGCGTCCGCACTCACCAATCTAGGCTGCGTTTGGGATAGAATAAATTTTTATTGTATTATTTTCACCGTCAATGGACATTTTTTATTTTTTTTCTAAAATTTTTTAATTTTTCAATTCATTTTTACTTGTCCCATGGTTTGGGATAATTTTTTTTAATTTTTAATTTTTAATTTTCCAATACCTCTAACAAAGATGAGCTGGAAAAATAATTTTTTTACCAAAAGTAAAAAAAAAATATTTTATCCCAAACTATCTCTCTAGAAAAGTATCAGTGTCGATGTATCATCTCTCCGAACACTATTATAAGCCTGTGTATTGTGCACTAAGTAATAACTTTTTATTTAAATAGCAACCAAATATAGATAAAATTGAAAGATACGGGTTTTCGTGAATTGTTACGTAACAATCGTTGTCATAGTTGAAAGAAAATGCAAGTAAATTAACAGAGAAGATGAAAATTGAGACCTCGTTTCCAAGTTGATGAGATAAATATTCTAAGAACATGAAGCTCAATCAATCTACATCTAGTACTTGTAAAGTGAGCATCCATGGATGAGGACACACAAACATATCACAATCTAGGGTTTACAAAGGTTGAAGAACAGTTCCAAGAAATCCACAAATCAATGGGGACACATGATGGCAAATCATAACATGGGTATTTTCGTAATTTTACATGTGGAATTGGGATTCTAACATGATAATGTAAGGTTGGAAAAGGATACAATGGATCAGGATGTACCCCCACCCCCCCACCCCCCCAAAAAAAAAATATGGTTTGTACCTTTGGATCTTTCCTCTTAAAAAACAAACAAACATGGTTGTACCTTTTGATCACCATGTTTATATTTGTTATTTGAAAATAAATTTAGTCTCTATCATCATTCTAATAATTTTATTTTTTTAAAATTAAAAGAAATTCAAAAGTATCTTTATACATTACCACTTGTTGGAACCTACTTTCAAATAACGAAATAATTGATCAATCATAAATATTAAATAATTAATTTTTAAAGATTCTTCCTGTTAATAGTAGAGAATCTAATGTATCACTGCGGGATACAAATATTATAGATTGAATCAATGTTTGAAATTTTGAATCTGCATAATTAATATAAGAATAAACGTATTTGAATTAATTATATGATTCGTAATGGGTATCATATGATTCCTTTCTTTTTGAAGTGATAATTATATAGTTTGTACAGATTTTAGGGCCTTTGTGTCTTGAATTTTCTATTGCTCTAAATATTTTTGAGATTTGTCTTTATTGATGAGCCTTTTAAACTATTTTTTTTTTTAATTATGGGGTTCTTTAACTAACAAATTATATAAAAAAAAATAGGAGCCTATATAACTTGAACAAAAATTTTAGGGCCTTCAAAAATCAGAAGCCTATATCATTGGTTTTATTGGCCTCATGTTTAAGCCGTCAATGACAGGATCTAGATGGTCAATTGATTAATGGGTGAGTTTGACATATAAACTTCATTTTTTAGCCATTTTTTTAACAATTTTTGAAATGATGACATTTCGGTCATTTTATCTCGTCAATTTTTTGTGTGGTCCGTTTTCAAAAATGTCCACTTTTTTATCTAGGAGTAATTGGCACAAACATTTCTTAGTTGTAATTGGCAAATTGTGTTGGGGGTTTGCTCTTTTAGCACAGATCTAAGCAAGAATAAAAATGGTAATACAATTATCTACCATCTCACAAAATTCTATTTTAAACAAGTGTCTTGTGCATTGAGTATGATATTTTTGAGTTGGGTACTCAAAATTTGCAGCTAGCCCGCCCTTTCATTACTAAGACCTAGTATACCATTGGGTTGAAGCTAACCCTTTCTGTATTAAGACCTTGTTTAATTGGAGAACGAGTAATATTCACTTGGGAATTTACTAATATCGCCTCCCTTCAATTCAGGTATTGCTTATCCCATATTTTGTGGTTTTGGTTATCCAATGAATATGTTATTCCTCCTTCAATTGTTCCAATCAAAATACCGAAAATGTGGTCTCGTGGTATTTGTAATTCAATCCTATGTCTAATCGAGTCAATCAAACTGCCCCTAAGCCCAAACCAATTTGTAGCTAGGAATGGGCTCAGCTAGGAATGGTCTGGGCTGTGCATATTTGATTTTCTTTAATGGGCTCCCACCTTTTAGTTGCAGGGCCCAAAGGTTTGGGATTTGGGGTTCTTTCCAGTCACTTGTACTGAGCTTTGAGTCGGCCCAAAGTTAACAGTCTGACCCAATATGTTCAATGCGTCCACATTCACCAATCTAGGCCACGTTTGGGATAGAATAAATTTTTATTGTATTATTTTCACCGTTAATGGACATTTTTTAATTTTTTATACCTCTAACCAAGATGAGTTGTATTTTTTTAATTTTTTTTATCAAAAATTATAAAATTTCATTTTATCCCAAAACCATCTCTTTAGAACAAAAGTAACCGGATTCAATCTCTCCCACTTTTTTTAAGTATCGTTGTCGAAATACCATCTCTCCAAATACTATTATAAGCATGTGTATTGTGCACTAAGTAATAACTTTTTATTTAAATAGTAACCAAATATAGATAAAATTAAAAGATATGGGTTGTCGCGGATTATTACGTAACAGAATCGTTGTCATAGTTGAAAAAAAATGCAAGTAAATTAGTAGAGAAGATGAAAATTAAGACCTCATTTCCAAGTTGATGAGATAAATATTCTAAGAACATGAAGCTCAATCAATCTACATCTAGTACTTGCAATGTGAGCATCCATGGATGAGGACACACACTAAACATATCACAATCTAGGGTTTACAAAGGTTGAAGAGCAGTTCCAAGAAAGGCACAAATCAATGGGGACACATGATGGCAAATCATGACATGGGTATTTTTGTAATTTTACATGTGGAAATGGGGATTCTAACATGATAATGTATGGTTGGAAAAAGATACAATGCAGTGGCGGAGCCATGTAGGAGCAAGTGGAGTCAATTGATCCCACAATAAAAAAAATATATTTTTTTCTTGAATATAATTTATCATAAATACAATTTTAAACTCGCAAAATGGGTAATTTGTCCTAAATTTTATAAATTCTATAATTTTGACTCCACTAAATATAAATTGTGCCTCTTTTGACCCCACTGAACATTCATTCTAACTCCGCCTTTGGTTCAATGGATCAAGATATCACTAAAAAAACATATGGTTGTACCTTTGGATCCTTTCTCTTAATTGATCACCCAAGTTTGTTTGTTTTTGGCCTCACACTATTGGAATTTGACTTCTTGTGGCTTAAGCAAAGGAGTAGGTCAATCAACAAAAAGAAATGTCAATTAGTCAAATGTCCAATTGGTCATCATGTGTTGTATTCATGTAAATATGTAGTAAGGTACGAATAATCCAGCCAAATTAATAAGAATTAATGCGTAAACGACGATTCAAACATAAAAAAAAAAACGTGGATTCATAGAAATTTAGAATAAACATTTACTGAAAAGATAAAACATAACTAGACGGAAAACCAGTTGTACTAAGAGCATTACTTAGCTTTGTTTCAAATACTTATACCTTGTGTATGAAAGTGCGTGAAACGCGAAATTCACAAATATTTTAAACTTTGTTAACTAATGTGCGTGAAAGATATACTTTTGCTAATTTAGAACTCTGAAAAGTGAACCCTAATTATACCATAATAGGAGTTCATAATATATGATTTGATATGCCAGACTGCCATTATAACTCAACAAACCCATGATGACACCCTCATAATGTGATGTTTCCTCAAAATTTTGTCAATTTTACTTTTGAAATCCATATTCATCATCGTCTTCACAAATTAGGCTAATGATATTTGAGTGAATAGAAAAGGGCGCACGTGAAAGGCACGTGGTGGGACCGATCATTTTATATATGTGTGTGTATATGTATGGCCTATTTTAACAAGTTTTTTTTTAAAAAAAAAAATGTAATTACTTTGGTTTTTGAGTTTTTTTATTTTTTTACAGTTTTATTAAAATTTAAATTTTTCTGATTTCTTTTGAGGAGACGAATCTAAAAATATAAAAAATTATTTAAAATTTTAAAAAAAATCGACCAAAGAAAATAAAATCAATTTTTACCTGACAAATAAACTATTTTTTATCTTTAATGATTTTTTTTCTAGACTTAAACGATTTTCAGATTTCTCTCGTGAAAAGGAACAAGAACCGTATAAAATTTTAATCAAATAGATAATTTTTTTTATTAAAGATAAAAATACTCAAAAATTCACGTGAGACTGATCTTTCTTCCACTAAACGGACCTTTGATTCCATGCATGGGACAAAAATATACTGATCATTAAGCTAAGTTAATTAAATAGTGTGGTCAAAGTCAAACCACCAGTTGCAAAAAGATTATTATTGCATCCTCTTCTGGCTTTCTTGTTTCATAATTTAGGGCATGCACGTGATACAAAGATCGTATAAAATTAATAGTAATTGCCCGTACATGTGAGTATTACTAAAAAAAAAAAAGATTATCTCTTAGGCGTACTTGTTAGAGTTTTATAATTTAAAAAACAGATAAGATATAAAAATCAGATAAAAAATACATTATATGCATATACTAATAGATGCATTGCTACAAAATGAAGAACAAATTAAAAAATATAATAATTTAAAAAAAATATTGTTAGTTTGGAAGAAATGAGAAAAAAAAGTAAGGTATGTTTTAATTTTTTTTGTGGGTCCCACTAAAAATGATCCAATTGGTAAAATATATACACAGTTTTAGAGATTTTTTGGTCATTGGATCAAAACCTATGTATGCCTCACACATTTGAGAAGAAGGAAATAATAGTTTTGGGAGGAAAAAAATAATCTTAGATGACATCTCAACCATTGGAATAACTCAAATAGATTTCAACCGTAGATAGTGGATAATAATTTTGAGATTCAAAATGAGTTATGCTTTAAATTATAGATTTTCTTTTTAAGGAAAAATAAGGGGAGAGAGAGAGGATAACGTGTGCAACAAGTAACATCATCATCATCATACCATTTAAAATGTTCGATTGGCTGATAAGGAAGCATAGGTCGGGCTGGGTCAGACCAAACCCAACTGGACTGGAAATTATATTTTCAAACCGAGCCTAATGCTTCCAAATACGAACTCGTCCCATCTCAAGGGACTAAATAGCAATACCAAGATGGGTCATTGGCCGGTACACACCCTTACTTTAACCTCTTCGATTATTGAGTAAAAACTTCAATGCAGTGAGAGGTAGGATAAATATTATCTAATCGATTAATTGAAAGTCTAATAACATTAAATGAAATTCTATAATTTTTTTATAAACATTTTGAATGATTTGATAAAAAAATTTCCATTTCTCCTAGACTGAAATTTCCCCTTCATAATTTTGGTTTAAAATGAAGAGAATGTGGCTTAGGCTTGAGGACTCGACCCAAATCTATTTTAATTATTTAAATCGTTCATCTTATAAATTATGCCAAATAAATTATTCTCAAACAATAAAAAGTACACAAAAATAAATTAAAACAATTTTAAACATGTATTCATAAATGGAATAAATATTTTATGACAATGTTATTTAATTAATTTATCTGTGTTGGTAGGATTATAATATTATACGCTAAACTTTTATAAATTTTTTTAGACTGGGGATTACACATACTTTTACATTCTCGAGTTGGATTCTAAACCCGTCTGCGTTTTTATAATTAAACAACATTCATATCAACATTCATAAACTATGGGTTAGCGCGAGTGATAGCTATCATCTACCACACGAAAGCCTCGTTCAATTTTTGGTCTGGGATTCAATTTCTAACCGCATGCTATCAATTTTTATACTGAGCTAGTTTATACGTTTTTTGTCCTGACTTTAAATAGACTCTTTTCTCGTGGACTATGAAATTAGTTCCTCGGATTTTAGAAAACTCATATCAACATTTTTTTTTTCTTTAATTTTTTTTTGACAGAGGGTGTTTCAAAGCACTGTAGAACTTGTGGTGGCTTTTTGGGGGGCCACCAGAATCACGTACTACAAAAAGATTCAGAACCATTTCCCTAGAAACTTGAATGGTCTCTTTCTCTTCCCAAGCTTTTTCAAAGGAAAAATCTGTACAAAAGCATTTTTGTAATCAGAACTGGTAATTTTTCTTTTCTTCTTTCCTTAGGAGTCCGTTTTTTGATACCCAATGACCCAGTGAATGAAAGGACCCACACAAGGAAAGAAAATTAGGCCACGCTTATTGAGCTCTTTTCCTTTTCTTTTTCCTTTTTGGATCAATTAGGCTTTGTTTGGGTCAATTTTAGCACACAACTTATCTGCCATCTAAAAACTTGAATTGCATAGTGCAATTCAAGTATTTTGATGATTCAAATCGTTTATATTATAGACTCAATCATAAAAATTAATACTATAA
>BRYF01000016.1:8261483-8263983 GCA_030159135.1 Actinidia polygama | reverse complement strand
TTGTGCAGTTTACTTATTATTGCCTTCTTAGTGACTCTATTAACTAATCCTTGTGATTTACCTCCAAATTTAATGGTTCGTGAACTAGATTTTATAAATATTTGTCTGTTTGTCATCCATACAAGTTTGAGTAGACATGTCTAATATTGTTATCAATGAGAAGGATTAATATGAGCATAGAATACGCAACTATAACGTAGTCAACCAGTATTTTTCTGGGTGGATGTGAAAAATGTATTGATTGATTGTAATGGCTAAATTAGGCTCCAAAACTGGCCCATGGCCTCCACTAAGATTGATTAACATGATTCTAGTAAACTTATGCTACCATTCCTTGTCCATGCCGTATTCACTTTTTAATCTTGACAGTAATGTCTTTCTCCTCTATTTCGTTTTCTAATGTGAGAAGTGACCATTTTGGTTTATTGAATCAAACACCTATTCCATGTTTTCCATCCCAGTGCTTTGATGGGCACGAAGTAGACCATCTGAGCAAACCTTGCATATTTATTCATTTATATTTGTGATCTTGATGCAGCCCACGAGAATAATTTTAGAATTTTCCGGTCATGGGTTGCATGGGCGTTGCCGATGGGTCATCTTATGGGTCTATTAGTTACATGAATGTGCACTAAAACACATTTAACCACTTGTTTGACTCATTGTATGCATCCAAATTAGACTCATTTTAATCTCATGATAAACTTGTTCCGCCTAGACCTCTAGAGACTAGGAATAGACTTCTGTATTTCACATGTCTGTAAAGCCTATAAATTGGTGTGAGTTCAAGACTACAAGTGAATTAATGAGAATACAAAATTTTCAGCTTTTAAGCTTCCTAGATTGTGTGATGCAATCATATTCTTTGGTGTGATGCTGAAGATGCCCTAGATAATCTAATATTCTAGATGTGATACCTAAACTTTTCGGCTTCAGTGTCTTTATCTTTTATTGATCTAATACTCTTATGGCCTTTGTTTATATCTAAAACAGCCCTGACCTTTTGTATTCCCATTATTCTAACCAAATCCTACGGTTGTGCTACATCAGTTTGGTATTAGAGTTTAAGCTTTTGCCACTATGTTCTTACAAAGTGGAGATCCTATGCGCCACAACATGTTTTGTGCCATAAGATAAAAGTTCCAGACTTTGAAGGGATGTTCTTGAGGTGTTCTTTAATTAACGTGCTTCAATTGTGGAGTATTTTATTGATATAATATGGTGGATGATCAAAGAGTAAGGTTTGCCAAGATGAAAATTGTTGGTTTGGCACAAATATGGTGGCATGGTCTTGAAGGAGATATGAGAAGATTGGGATTGCCGCCAATATTCACGTCAAGCAATGAACACTAAGCTGAAAGAGAAGTATATGCCTCCCCGTTCTCATGTAAAGTCATGCGAGCAATATGTTAATTCAAATCATGATACCATGTGAAGAGTATATGCAAGGATTTTAAGCATTTAACTCTCGTAGTAGAATCATGGAATCCTCACGCCAAAAAGGAACAGATGCTAGTTTCAAGCTTGTTACAAGGAGAGAATTGCCACAACCATCAGAAACCACCTCGAGTTTTGTTAAAGCCAGAAGTGATTGTTGAAGATAAAAACCCTACACAATTGAAGTTACAAGAAAGGGATATATTCAAAATATGCTCAAGGTGAAAGAACGTCAAGCTATTAATAATGAACATGCTCCAATTGATGGGGTAAAGGCAATACAAGAGGGGTCAGAACCTATCCAACCAGCCTCTAAACTTGACCGGACTATGCATTTGGATCTAAACTTGACTTGAATATGCATTTGGAGATGATTAAGTCGCAGATTGACTTCCCCAAAACCATGTTAGAAGAGTTTTCTATTCAGCTTCCTCGTGTTCATAGTGACCAACATGCAACAAATCTTACTACAAAAAATCCAATTGGTCAATTATTTGAATACAAGTAAGCATGGAAAACCAAGAACATCCAGCTCTTGATTTCATTCGAGAGTATCCAAGTTTGGATTGTATGATGGCGTTTTACTTAAAGAAGAGACTGGTAATATGAAATCCTTGAACTGCAAGGATTTGTCGTTTAGTTGAATCGATTTCATCATTCCAAAAGAATTCAGCTTTGGAATTGGAATGCTAGTAGCATCCTTTCTTTGCTACCATCAATGATGAAAGAAAGGCATAATCAAATTGAAGGTTTTCATACCAAGATGTGGTTGTAAATGGGGAACTCATGGATTCTTATACTTCAATATTTTAAAAATCAAGGAGTAGTTTTCTCCAACTATAGGAGAATGACGGAGCCCACGAGAACAGGTTAATGGTATTTTGGTAAGTTTAGAACTTTCCAAGTCATGGGTTGCACGGGGTCGCCGAGTGTCATCTTATTGGTCTATTAGTTACTTGAATGTGCACTAAAACACGTTTAACCACATGTTTTATTTGATGTATACATCCTTTTTTAGGTTGATTTAATCACATGATAGATTTATTCCAACTAGACCTCTAGA
>BRYF01000016.1:8246483-8248983 GCA_030159135.1 Actinidia polygama | reverse complement strand
TGCTTCCTTCCTTCCTTCCTTCCATCTTTTTTTTTAGTTATAAGAGCAAATCTTTGTTTGTATTTTGACTCATGAATTGCCTCAGATGTTGTTTGTATTGAATCAAGGTAGGTAGTTTTTTCACACAGGCATGATGTTACTCAACTGATGCAAACTAGTGAGGAGTGTGCTTGTTAGTATTTTATTGAGAATCATCCGTTCATTGAATGACCTTTTCTTGGGTATGATCGATCGGTTTCAAGTTGTGATGGCCTATTTACATGTACTGGGGTCCCTGTTGGATGTTTTGATAAGGTACGGGGTCCATTTATTATTAGGAATGCAAGGTATCTGTGGTGAAAGTTCTGTAGTGTTATTGGTGTTTTGTGATGAAACTGAATGCAAGAGGTTCTTGCCTTGTGGGGGAAATAAAGGTGAGAACATGGAATCTAGATGTCAACAAGATGTTATGCATTGCCGTCTTCATTGGAGACTTGGAGTGGGATTCGGCATTTTGAATATTGGTCAAATAAAGGAATGTGGTTTGTTTGTCAAGGTTGAAATGACCATAGGAAACACGCTTGTTTGAGTTGGGTGGTATATGTAGAGTTTGAAAATCAATCCAAGTTCACATTTGAGTATTGTGTTAAGAGAGATCAGTTTTGTGTTTAAGTCCATTGTAGTTCGCAATAGATTGTTCTTGGTTCTAACTTGAGCAAAGCCCTAGTTCTTGCTTATACGGTTGATATCTAAGCAGCATGGACACGGGACACGACAATCTCAAAAAAGTCAGGACATCGACACGGTGGAGATAAGGCAAAAAAAGAATATTTTTATATATTTTTATTGGTTATTTATATGACAAAAAAATGTTTTTTTATATATTTTTATTTGTTACTATATTTTTTTATTTGTTACCTATATGCGTACGCTGGAGATGGTCGCTTGGATCACCGATGCTTCGATCGATCTTGGTCGTTCTCTCTCTCGCCATATGGTGTAATCGGATGTGTATTGGGGTTGGGAGATAGTATGGCAAAAATCTCTTTGGAATTTTTTAATTTGACCCAAAAAATATTTTTTAAGATTGCGAATTGTACTCCCGTGTCTCTTCTAGGTCCCTTTAAGAGACGCGTATCCTGCTTTTAAAAAAATAATAAAAATATAGAACACGCCATGTGACGTGTCTGACAGGTGTCCCACACATGTCCAAGGAGTGTCGGTGTCCGACATAGACATGCCGAATATGTGTGGGAACATCCTATAGGGAACACCGGGAAGAGAACTTTTATGATTGGAAGTATCTATGATCCGAGATTGATTCAATACATCAAACATTTATTGTGCATAGCCAGTCCATTCTCCAACCTGAATGAGAAATCTGACGCGTTGTTCTGCCTACTTCTCTGACCGTGCTAGTACTCTCACTTAAATGGCTCCTGCATCATGACTAATTGGAAGTGTCCGTGCTTCTTAGGTTGATATTTATTCTGTCATTGTTGGCCTGCATGGTAATTTTTAAGTCCCTCCAAATCTTGCAAGGTTTATATAATCAGTGGTCTAAGATTGGTTTTTCTTTGGGCTCAAAATTCAATCTAATCTTGTTCAGGTTGGTTGCTTATGAACAAAAGTTTTTGATGGATAACAGTACAATGCATATTTTGGTTTCCATATTATATTTACAATTCCATGTTTGTTGTCTAATGTTGCTTTATTATTTATGGATTGAGTTGCTTGTAAAGATATTTGTGTAATGTTTTCATGAATGCCATCTTATGAAAGAGAGTATTCTCAAATAGAATTGTTGATAGTTGTGATTAAAATCCATGTCCCATACGGTAAATGACTCGTTTGCTTCTTCAAGTAGAGATTGTCGAGGAAATAAATGTAAGAAATCTTGTGAGGCTACCCTTTTATGTGTTTTGTGGTGTGTATGAGGAAAGAGAAATAAGAGAATTTGTGAGATGCAGTCGATGAAGTGGAGGTTCCTCGTGTCGCTTTATTTTTTGTTTAGGGATTATTTTTCCCATTTTCCCTTTTTTTCTTTTACAAGTTTTTAGGAAAATGGTATATGCCTGTAGAGATGTCATGGCGTAGCTTGTTGATATATACTTCTTATGTACATGGGCCTTGTGCTCCCCCTCCCCTACTTCCCCGTTTTTTGGCTCCTCTTCTCATAGTTTTTGCTTGTCCAAGAAAAAATACAATAAACATATATGGCTACCTATTCTTATTCTTGCACTTCTCTGGTTCAGTTCTTTTTGGAGCTAATGAAGGCGCCGCGGGTGGAGTCAAAACTAAGAGTGTTTCTTTTCAAGATTCAGTTTAATTCTCAGGTCTGGTCTGAAAAATTTGTTGGTGCATTTTCGATTTTTTTATTAAGTTATTATGTGGCCTCCGTTGTCAAATTCTTGACTTGTGTTGCAGATTTCAGATTTTAAGAAGAGTTTAAACACTGTGAACTCTGCATGTGAAGAGGTATTCCACTGGTAACAATTAAGCATTTCATGAAGGAGTGTCA
>BRYF01000016.1:8218983-8236483 GCA_030159135.1 Actinidia polygama | reverse complement strand
AACTTATCACACATCATGTCATATTACCTGGGAATGACCAAATATTTTTTAATCAGTGAACGTAAAGATGATTGAAAGTGTTCCAGGTCATTAGATTACATATCATTGGTTTCTTTTTTATGCATTATAGGAACATGAAGACTAATTGACAACACCACTGCCACAGACTTACTCCTACAAAGGACCTATTGCTATTACTTCATAAAAACCAAACCTATATATAAATAGATTGAGTATTAACCATTTTGCAGTTTTAGTTTGTAGAAGATACACAAATTAAAATAATATAAATCAAATTGACAACAAATTACACCATTATAAAAGAAAATTAACATAATATCACACTTTAAGAAGAGAAAATAAATTATTATTATTTTTCAGTTTTTAACTACTCTAGAATTGAAAGATCTGATAAAAGCATTGTTAGTTTGGGTAAATTTCACTGACCTCCATGAGGTTTCTAACAAATACAATCACCTCTCCGGTAGTTTCTGAAATATCAATGACCTCTCTTACTTTTGAAACTATTATTTATGTTACCCATGTTGTCAATTTTGATTGAATATTGTTAATTTTTGGCAGAAATGGCAAAAGTGCCATTAGATGCGGGGTTTCCCCTTTTCTTTTCTCGATACACCAATTAGATAGATAGAGTTTCTCTTTTTTTTCTTAGAACACACAAATTTATTCATAAAGTACCCCATCTTTATTTTTTATCAATATGTAATTATTTTTTATCAAAATAGTTGTACTTTTTCATTGCCAATAATCTAAATGTGCTTAAAAAATAAATTTTGTTATCAAGTTTAATGAAATCATTACAAATAAAAAGTTGATCATTTATTACAAAAAACTTGTTAGTATTTATTACTAAACCCTCATTTATTGTCTAGTATTAGTATTTGACCAAAATTTTAATCTTTTTTTTAATCTTCATTATAGAATTACAAATGCTAAAAAATGAAAAAGTTCAATATTGAGTATAATAAGCCAATTATTTTCAGTAATCTTTTTTGCTAATCAAAAGAACATATTTTTTATTTTTCAGAAGTAAAATAAATTTTGAATTGATCAAAGAAAAATAAAAAAAATGAAAAAATGATTAATTTTATAAGAAAAAATGAATAAATGGGGGTGTTCTGCAAAAAAGAAAAAAGATATGTCCTATGTATTTTCATTAGTGTACTGAGAGAAAAAGAAAAGGGTAACCCTGTCAGAAGGCAATTAGTCATTTCCGCAAAGAAATTGACACCATCTAGGCTAGTTTAAGGGTGGGGGAATCTTGATAAGAGTTTCAAAATTAAGGGAGGTCAATAATATTTCAGAAATTAGGAGTTAATTCATATTTCAGAAACCACAAGAGAGGTGGTTACATTTTTCAGAAACCACAAAGGAGATTAGTGAAATTTACCCTATTATTCTTCAACAAAAGCATTACAGTTAATGCTTTCTTTTCTGAATAGCAAGCCATTATGGCTAGAAGATGACAAAAAGTAATGCACGGATAATTAGATAAAAATTCAATGGGCAAGCTAATGTGTATATTGCCTACCAAAACAACTGGAGTTCCTGGTGGCATTAAACTAACAAGGGCATGCAAAGTGTTGAAGATGTAAGGGATTTGTCAGGCCCAACAAGAAACCAACAAATCAAAACCAACATGTATAAACATAAATCTACAACATCTTGAGAACCCTCAAGTTAGGAGCAAAAATTAGGGACCTGCAATATGCTAACAGTGCAATTTTCAGTAAAAACTAAAAACAAATTAAAGAGAATTCCCAGCAACTGTGAAGAAAGCGAGTAGAAGAAATAATATCAATAAGCTCCACCAATAGTAGCAAAAAGGAAAAAGGATTGCGAAAAGAAAATGTGGCAAGAACTTGTATCAAAATGATTATGAATTTGGACGAGTGGAGTTCAACTAGAATTTACATGAACTTTAGGAGAGTACCTCAACACTAAGCTCCAGATACTATTGAAAGAAAATGAAAGAAATGATGTTTTTTTCCAAAGGCCAAATTTAGTGATGGCAAATAAAAAGTACTACTCCCTCCATCCCATATTGAAGTCTCCTTTTGGGAAATCCAACTTTTTAAGGGAACATAATAATTACATTTAATTTGTATGGTCCTTCCAATTTTATCCCTGCAATGATTACGTTTGACTTTTTTTGAGGTGGAATGTTATGTAAATAATATATAAAAGAAAGGGTAAAAGGGAAAAATTGCATATTTTATGTTGACTTTTGTATTGGGACATACATTTTGGGACATCAAAATGGTACTTAAATATGGAACGAAGGGAGTATGATATATATATATACATATTCCTCGTTTGTTTGCCGCCATTCTCTCTATTACAATGTGAGTAACATGGTTTAATTAGTGGGAATTGACGTTTTTGTCATTATTATACTCTACTTGTAGGCTACAATATTTTGTGAAATGTGACGTGAGTTCTGGAAATTCTAGTACAACCACATAATTTAATATAAATTATACTTGTACATATACGGTCATGTTAATCAATAGGCAACGGTTATATAACACAAAAGTGTAAAAAAATAAAATTTTTATATACTCTTACATGTCACAAATGCTAGGCACACTACTTCCAGCTACGTTAACTCTAACTACACCCTATCTCAAAGAATGGGTCCCATAGTGTATGGCCCCACAACGGAACTCATTCTTTAGCATTTTTCATACATATATTACCAAAACGTTCTTATTGTATACTCTTTTCATCCTAATTTGTTTGTTTATTTGGAAATCTAGTTTTTTAAGAAGTAAAAAATGATACACTTTAAAAGCCTCAATTTTTTAAAATTAACCTTTTAAAAATTTGATTTGAAATACCTAAGAGTAAGTCGAATTATCACACTAATTTAAAAATAAATAGGCTGAAAGATAAAGCTACAGTATTAACCCCCCCACCCCCCCAAAAAAAAAAAAAAGAGTCAAAATACGCAACCTAGAAATGAAATGATTGTACCCTCTTGATACGGTCTCATCTCTTATCCAAAATTTTCATCTTTATTAATTATTGTTTTCATCCACAACTCTAATTTTTTTAATAATAAATTTATGCATTTTATTGCACTGTTCATATCTTCAGTATAAAAAATTAGTATATTTGGAAAAAAAGGAGAATGTGGAACTTACTCCCGATTTTCTTTTACGGCTCAAATTAAGATCATAAGTTCATTTGTTTTTTCTAACGAAACAATACAGGGGTAAAAAAAACAAAAAAAACAAATAAGGGGACAAAAAAGGAAAGTAAAATGAGCTGGTGAACTGCATATGACGTGGGTGTATAGTTATTTCATGTCTGGTCAATTTTTTGGTCAGCGCAAATTGAACTCAATTTGTTCATTTGTTGTTGTTGTTGTTTTCTCAGAAACAAAATAGAGGCAAAACAGGAAAATAAAACAAAGAAGAGGGATAAAAAGGGAAAGTTAAGTAAAATTATACTGACTTGTTCAAAGAAAGGAAGAATAAAGGAAAAAGTATTACTTCCTAATTATTGAACGTGCCAGATATGCCTTAACCATTATATGATTTTGGATAGTGAGAATATGGAATTAAGATCCATTACTGTTAAGTATACCCATGTGTTCTTAGTGAAACTATCATCATTTTTGTTTTCTATTTTCATATCATAACACTCAAATATTTTGAGTTCGACATAATTGGGTATAGATATTTGAAAGGATGTTTAAATTTGTACTGTAATTTGAGCTTGGGTATGATTATATATCATTTGTTGGGTTTTCTTTTGTGTAGTTTATTGGAAGTGATCTAGGATAAGGCCTAGCTTGTGAATACAACCAGTTTATCATCCCATTTTCCTTTTTAGATTCGTTTTTTTAAAATCTATTTGTCTAAAGATTTAGGTTTTTGTCAAACCTTGCATCTTTTCCTAATATTAACTCAATATTGGCTGTTGTTTTACAGAAGGTAGTAAATAATCATTAATTCGTTTGAATTGAAACCAGTCAAATACTGCGTCTTACCACCTTCCCATTTTCAATAACGGTTAGGGGACACTCTCTTATTTGAAAAAAATAGGGTGGCTCTTTTTCCGTAACACCCTTACGGGAAGCTTGGAGGAATTGGCATTTGCCTTGCCTATCTTAGAATTCGAGATCCCTATCCAAGCTTTAGCAGTCAAGATTTTGAATTGGTTTCCATCGAGAAACCTTGACTGTCCTGCTTCAGCCAGCTTCATTGTCAATACAGTATATTAAAACCTTCCCTTGCAATATTGCATTTCAAGGACTGTGTGTCTTCCTCTGTGGTGATAATGGTGAATGACTGCTGTTCAACAGGCTTTGGTAGAAAATCTTGGCTCAATTGCTTCATAAAATTTGATTAATTAAATGTTAGAATCCTCTCAGTTTCTTTTGGCACTTGTGGGACATTTTTAGTTCTAAGCATAAGATCATTATGGCTTATAAGAGGTCTTGTATTAGTGCAGTTCGATGACTTTGATTTTGTGAAATGCCAGTACAACGTATTTATGTTGATTTAGACTTCTGAATTGAAAGTGTTTCCGGGATTGAGAGCAATCTTTTGTGAAAGGGGCTTCCAGTTATGGAAGCTCATGGTGAAGATTGAGGATGTTCACTTTTTGTTCCATGTCAAAAATTTGTTTACCTAGCTGTGCGTATACGGGTCTGTGAAAATATACAGATAAAATGCTCGAAGTACCAAAGCTTGTTGGTTATTGCCCTGCTATATTTTATATTTATTTGATGTTTACGTTTGTGGCATTTACCTATTTCCCCAGGTATGGGCATCTGCATCTAGTTTTGCACCCGTTTGAATGTTTTGCACATTCAAGCTTCGTAACTAATGACCTAGATTACAAATGATAATGTTATTGGTAAGTGACAACTGTTAACTTTTTTTGGGTGGAATTCATCAATTATATTGCCACTTTCTTGTAACTGCCTGCGTCATTCCAGACGCAGTTTGGTGAACTGCTTGTGTGGTGGCTTGGTTTCTGCCTGTGTGTGTGTCTTGGGCATTTCATCAGATTTTTTTGATGTTCTATTCTTCTGTTACAGTACTATCTGTAATTTACTTTTTAATAATCTTCAGTTTTGGGATTAGTTTAGGCTGTCGACTAGTTGAATGGTGTAGAACTCTGAAGACATTGTCTTGTGTCTGCAAATTTGGGTCGTCAATTATTACTTGTCAGTGGACTGTTTTATTCTTGTTGTAGTGGAATGTACTTATTGTGTTTCCTACTTTCGAACAAATCCAACATCTCGTCTGTATACTGTTAGATTTCTAGTAAAATCATAGTACGGCGAAACTTAAACCCCAATTCTCTGTGAGATCCATCCAGTTAATTGATAGCATTGCATGTTGTGTTTTATGCAGGCTTTGAAATGACATCTTGCCATTTACCAACTTTGTTATTATGTTTATCTTTGCTTTATGCATTTATTTTGTTTCCCTCTCAGTACCTAATGAGAATTATTTATTCCTTTCTTAAAAATTGGCTTTAGTTTATAATAATATTTTGATTCCAACCGCAATCTCCTTATGTCTCTCTGTGATACTTTGGAACACAAAACGGATTTTTATTCAGCTTTGATGGGATTTTCCAACTCATACTCCAATGTTTTACTGAGGGATAAATTTATGCTAATAATTATTGCTCGGAAGTTCTCGTGTTTCATAATTGTTTTGGTTCTTTCATGTGGCGATGCTATTACTGGCTTTTTTACTAATTCAATGCCTTACTGATTTATGCAGTTACCGCGACCCTCTTAAACTTTGTGAGGTTGTTCAGGAAAGCGCATGACGAGAACTGTAAACAGGCCGAATTGGAGAAGAAGAAAGCTCAGAAGGAGCTTGAAATGGAGAAAGCACAGGGAATTAATCTAACAAAGAAGCGTGGGAAATAGCCGAGATAGTAATCCCCAGCATGAGGAATTGTGATTCTTTGTTCGGAGATCTGCCAGGCTGGTTACTGAATGGTGTCCAAGGACACTTCTTTAGAAGCAGACAAAGGAGCGCCCTTCTCTCCAGTATTGTTGTACTTTATGGGGTCAGGCAACGGCTTGCCCTGTCTGGTGGGTCGACTTCTAGTTCTGGGTCCCAGTGGGTAGGAGCTCCTATGTCACGTCCAGGGAGAATTGCTATGGTTGGTCTCCCCTGCCCTTTTTGGCTTAGCAAGAAAACGAAAAAAGTAAAGATAATGATTTGAGAGGGCTTCTTCTTGAGGTTTGCATACCTTGAACTGTATCTTTGAACAGCTAGCAGTATGTGCCGGAGCGAATGCTAGTTCATTACTCAGATTATTACCAACCTATCGCATGGAATATTACAACGGATATTCGAAATGCTAACAAATAATCGGTGATTATTGCTACTCTCTGTCGGAGAACAAATGGGGGATGTTCGCCATATAACTTTTATTTTTTGGAGAATGGATCTGCCCCTTGCAAAGTTAATACAAGGAAGAAGAATTTGGAGATACTGGGTTAGTCCGTCGATACCATATGCAGAATTTTGGTTTTCACCATTCATTTGGCATTTCAGCGTCAGAGCACTCGGGACTGTAAAATGCAACCTCTCCATGTACCATAAACCATGTACAGAGATCTAACCTTGTAGTTTACATTTAAACCTGATTCTTTTCGTTGTAACATAGAAATAGGCTCCTTTTTTTCCTCTCACATTGAGGTTTTGAGAGGAATCCATCATGAAATTGTTGTATAGAAGGTTAGAATAGGAAAAAGGAAGTAGGAGATAGGTTCTCCTTTTGTGCAATTGTAATATAACCCTAAGATAGGCTGTTGGTTTAGATAGTTCTGGTCTTGTTTCATTTGATTATTCAGTTAAAATAATCTCATTTATTTGATATCAAGTTCCTCTTCCTTCCGTTCTCATACATTTTTCCCTTTTGATCCGTTTCTTTGGTAATTCTAAGTTTTATACTGAAACGTGTTTTGTTGAGTGTGCTGGGTTAATTATTAGTTGGAAACTCCATTGGAAAGATATTAATCATCTTGGTGTGGATTTTGGGTACTTTAACTTGCTCTTGACATGAAGCAGCAATTATTAGTTCCGAACCTGTACTTGCAAGACCTTTGCTATAAATCGATTCTAGATGGTATCTTCAAAGTAACAGATACCTTTCAATTTCATAACATGTTATAGTTTCCGTTTGTTGCTCAATTATTTTAAGCACATGCATGCATTAGGCTCAAATTTTCTCGTACTCTGTAAGATTTTCATCTCGAGCTCCTCTTGGATTCAAGAGCAGAGTTGGAATGGTACACCCATTTTAGGATTGTAAGCTTCTTGTACGATATATGCCAATCCGACTGAAATTTTTTTGAGCTTGTTTTCATTGGTGATTTATAAGGAGCTTTTTTTTTTTAACCCTCAATTCACTTATTCTGCACTTTCAAGCATTTGCAGTCCCGACATATGCGGTTAGCCATTTAAAACCTTCTTTGTGGAACATTACTAGAGCATCGGCTTAATTGGAGGTAGTTGAGATGGATGAGTGACGAGGAAGGAGATTAATATGTGAATGCATTCATGAGACAGTTATAGACCTGAAGGTTATACCAATTTGGGCCCATTATGAATCAACCAAAATTGTTCCTGAGCCTATAAATAGCTATACAATTCTGGTGGGAATGAAGAGCATGAGTAAGGGAAGGGAAAATGCCTAATCATCCCAATTTACGAGATTGCGTTACAATGCTATCCCATCTAGGAAAGTAGATATCTGTTTTTTTCACATATTTCCAAAAATGTCAGATGGATATGTGAACCGTAGAAATGGGTTTTGTATTGACATACAAGTTGCCATATTTCTGTGTCTATATTAGCCATTCTGGAATTTTTTGAATAACCAAAAGAGTTCTACATATAGCTCTTTAACTCTAATTCTTGCACTTGCTGGTAAAAGAAGCACATCAGGCAGCTCACATGTACTATATATCTTTTACAGATGTACATTTTGCTGCCATTGAAGATTTTCTTGTAGCTTCTTAAGGAGAGAAGATGGCGATGCAGAAACAACCAGAACTTAGCGGTCCAAGAGTTTGGTAAGTCTTTGTCCCCACCTTAAGTTGGTGTATTTATGACAAAATCAGTTCCACAATTGCTTCATTTCAAACCCATTGTTGAACTGATAAACAAAAAGGCTTTGCAAGTGCTTTTACAATGTGTAGAAGTTGCCAATCTACAAGAGGGTACACACAAAAAATAACCAAATGAAGATTGAAACAGATAAATTGACTATAACTTGCAGTATCCATATTTGCCTATATTTCTCTGTGGTTACTCCAATGGAATCTATGCATATGGAGTTCTCTGATAGGAACAATGGAGGATTTCTGCAGATTCCTGCTGCTTATTGTGTGAACTAATGTGTGTAGAGCCTTTCCTAGAAGATAAATGCAATGAACCTTGAAAAAATACCGAAAAGTACTTGGAAAACAAGTATATAGTGTAGATTCAACTTTCGTGTGATATGGGTCCCACCCAGAATAAACCTCATCAGCATATTTTGTTTTCTTGATACTTCTCGGGTACTTTTTTCTGGATACGTGGCATTTCTATTCTGAGTCATGATTTGGTAACATTGCAATAATGGAATTCATGGAAGGTCTTTTAAAGTCTTCAAATCTTGATTGTCGATTTCAATCCGGTAACAGTATCTTCTCTCCTGATCTAACTGAAAATCGCTTTTGCAGCTCTTGAAGAACACACAGCTCACAATGGTATCGATCACAATTACCATGGAGTACAAGTAAGCGATAAAAATGCCTTCCAAAGCCATGGAACAAGTGGGACTTCTATCGGTATAATAAGCTCTCACTACCCGGTACTGAAACAAGGCTTCAACTGCTCCCAGAGCCATATTGACCGGAATTGCTAGCACCAGAGCTGTCGAGGTTCTTCCCCTAAGCAGAACACAGGCCTTGAGAATTGCTATGTACCCACCACATCTTTCCATCCCCGATGAAACCAGTGCTAAATTACACGCAATGAGCGCATTTGCAAGGACTACAGAGTAAAGAACACCTCCAAAAGCAGAAACAAAGAGGAGGGTTTTCGGGGACGAGTACCCCAAACCTTCGAGAAAATTGAAGGCTATGAATAGGAGAAAGAAACAAGTGGCGTTCGCAGAGAGTATGATGAAGAAATTGCAAACTTGGGTGAAAAGGATGGGATTAAAAATAGAAACAAAAGACGAAAAAGAAGGATTTAGAGATGGTTTGTGGTGATTGAGAGAATGAATTATTGTGGCCTTGGACATGAGGAGGAAGGAGAGAGTGAATGGGAGAACGAGAATCGAAGAAGTGATGGTTTGGGAGAGTTTGAGGTTGAGGATGGTGAAGAATTCTGATGAGGGAGGGAAATCTGCAGCATCGAAGAGAGACCGAAGGCGATTGTGAATTGTTGGGAGGAGAGGTGAGAAGGGGACTAGGGCTTGTGAGAGGAGAATTGCTAATGAAAAAGGCAAGGCAAGGAGGAGAGAGGTGGTGGTGAAGAATTGGTAGTTTTTTAGGAAAGTGTGGATTGATTTCCTTAGAATTCTCCCTGTTCTCTCCATTGGGATTTGTGGGTATTCCTCCATTGGAGTAGGGAAATGGAAAGCTGATATGGTTGTCTCAAGAATGGGCTGTATATGAATGTAGTAGTGTGGAATGCATTGTTGTTTCCAAATCTATTTCATATGATGGTTTTCCCATCTCTCTCTCTCTGTCTGTCTCTCTCTCTGGTAGTTTGGAGGGGGGTTTGGGGAGTTGTTGCTTTGGAGGACCGGATTGGCCAACAACTAATTAACAGAGTATTATAGAGGTGGAGTTGTTTTGGCTTTGTTTTTACCAATGTGTTTTGGCATGTGACCTAGTGTCAGTGATTCCAATTTCCAAATTTTAGTTGGCTCAAACATGTAAAGAACACTTTGTTATTCAAAATGTGAAAAATGGAAACAATATTACATACAATTTAAGATCTTTTACCATGGCCTAGCTTTTTGGGGGGTCTTGCTTGCTTCAAAGAGTACTTATTTTAGGTGGCTTGGAACATACTCTCTCTTGCTACAATCACACTAATTAATCATTATACTTGGGATTAATTATTAATTATGGTCAATTCCTTTTTTCAGGGTGTGTAGTAAAAAAAAAAAATTGATTAGAGATCGGTAATCACATGATTGAGTCACATAATTTGTCTTAAAAACTGAACGGTTTATTATAAAAATTACACTTATTATCCGATAAAAAAATATACGATCATGTGGCAACTAATAGTTGATTAACTTAATTTTTAACATTAATAATTATCTCAATAGATCTTACAAAATGAAAGATTTAAATCATAAATGTAGATTCAAAGGGGTTCATAACTTAAATTCAGAATTTTAAAATCAATTTTGTAGAATTCTTTTTTAGAAATTATTTTTGCGAATAAAAATATTCATTATTTTCATATATTTTTATTTTTTTACCTTTTTTATTATAATATGAAGATATCTTTCTTAATATTTTCTCAATAATGCGTCCCTTTTTGAAAACTTTTTATAAAACAAATTTAAAAAATCATCAACCAAATAAATTTTCTGAAACCTATTTTGCATTGAGAATATTATAGTAGAGTTATAAAGGAAAACTTTCATTATAGATTAAAAACCAAAAGAAAAAAAATATTCCAACTTTAGAAGATGGTTGTGCTTTTAACACGCGCTGGGAAAGCGCGTCAGGCGAAATCAATCTCATTATGCTTATGTGTCCAACGGCAAGTGGATAATTCGTAGCTTGCAAGAAACAAATAATCCTCCTTCCAACGCACAAAAATTGGAAACAAAGCGAACTCCTAAGGAGCTTTCTCCTACAATCTAGATATCAAATTTTATTTTAGAAAGTGAAAGTGCAGATTTGGATAGAATATTATACGGGTTATATTTAAAATGAATCTAGTCTATATATTTCGAATCCTATGCACTTTCTTAAATAAGAATTCTAAGTATATAATATTATTGTTCGAATTAAATGTTATCGGTGACAAGATCATCCCAATCGTCCAAGCTTTCAAATCATCGTATTTTAACCATTTGATAGGTTGGACGATGAACGAAAGAGTTATGGACCCACATGATACGTCATTCAATTCTGAATTGTTTGTCGGAATTGAAATTCAAAGTATCGAAGAGTTTCTAAAAAATTAGCAATTTTAGAAAATTGAAGGTGTCATTCATGCTTTAAAGCCACCAGAGAATAAGCTAGAGAGAATTAATGGGCTTGACTTAGGAGACTATGCCCATGGGTATGCAAAATACCCGATGACAACCCCAGTCCATGCCGCACCCCGTGGTTTGAGAGAGGGGACGGCTGGGATGCGTCGTGGTGTAAAAATACCTTATTTGGATGGTCAGTTAAAACTACAGACAACATAATAAGCAATCATACAACTAACGGCACAATAATAAAACTATCTATTTATAAACCAAAACTTTTACTTCATCGGTTTCATTTTTTTATCTGCGATCATTTGTATTTGTTCACTTGATTAATCTTGTTATCAATTCAAGAAACTTTCCTTTTCCCTTTTCCTTTTTTACGTGTTTATTTATTTATTTGGGAGGTTAAATCAACTATTGAAAATTGAAGATTTGCTACTTAATATATATGAAGTTTCTTTTAACACAATTAATTGAAAGAGGACAATTTTTACAAAATTATTTGCAAGCCGCAAAGTCGTTGCTGTCAAAAAATTTAACTCACCCATCAGTTTTGAAGGTTGGCAGGTCAAGAATGAATTAAGAAAATACCTACTCGCTAAGAACGAATTATTTAAAATTTTTACTCTCAACCTATTTAATCCGACCCGTGCACATCTTAGCCAGGGCCATGGGCAAGAATGATGATGCATTATGATGCGGTTGGTGCCCAAACATTTGGCCTTTACTCCTAGTTGATTAGTTAGGGGATCTCTCTCTCTCTCTCTCTCTCTCTCTCTCTCTCATAAACACACAAATGGGTTGTTTAGTTTGGAAGGAATATAAAGAGAGTAGGTCATTGCATCTCTTGGTAAAGAGTCAACATATTGGTGACCTCCTAAAGAATTTAGATAGTGAAAATATAATAGCAACATCAACAACAGGCCTAATGTCTATTTTGGGATAAATATTATTTTACCCTTTTGTGATTTTATTTTAATTTCTTTGTCAAAATTTCTTATTTTTTTCAGTCTTCTTTAGAGAAATAGAAAAACTGAAAGAAAAAAAAATCTGCTAAAGAAAAGTTAATTCAAATAACAAAATTAATTTTAAATCAATTACTCTAATCAAGATCGAAGAGGTTAAATTTTTAATCAAAATATGAAAAAAGATCGTTAAATATAAAAATAAGAATTAGTCAAGATGACCCTCATGAAATTGCTCATTTCAGAGAGATGGTTAAGGAAATTTGGACGATGATGAAAAGGTACGATGTGTCCATTTCTTTCATGTCGAGAGAAGCAAACAAATGTGATAACTTTTTAGCAAAAATAGAATTGACCAGCCGAACCATCGGTCATCCTCAGTGAACCCCATGCAACTCCTTTAGCCCTTCCTCCATGCAGATCGTGCTAGAATGATTTTCGGCTCTAATTAGTGTTGATTGTTTTGTTCTTTTTCAATTATGATGTACATATATATATATATATATATATAAATATATAATCCAAATAAAAAAATAAAACACAAAAATCTTATCACAAACTCGGTGTAAATTAATAGTGAATGGTCCAATCATTTTTGGAATGTAAGAAACTTTTAACTTTGTGTCTCTGAGTTAAGTAACACACGATAACATTATACAATATGTGTGGAATTATGAGAGACAAAATAATTGGATTTCTTGAAGTGCTTCTAATTTTGTTTCATTGAAAACAAAGACAGACGCGTGTTTGATGTTTTAAATAATAATCATTATAGTCTTTAAGTTAAAAGTAAATATATATACCACAAGGACTAAGATGAATTAATGCCTTATCATTAGGACACATATTTTCTGCAAATCCAAGCATTTTGAGCCTAGTTTGATTATTCAAACTGTTTATATTGTAAATATTATTGCGAAAATCAATACTATAAAAAAACAGATTAATCGAATATTAATACATTCAGTACTGTTTTATAAGTTAGTACTGCTTTAGTAGCCCAAAAAACAATCTACCTTCATTATTGTAATTTAATTTATTTCATTTTTAACAATACGTGATTAGTATCTTTTCAAACTCGTGAAGGTCTCTATGCAAGTTGGATTGATCAAATCACTACATTATGATTGTTAAGTTACTTCTAGTTACTTTGGGAGAATGAATTGAAAACTAGGGTTGTTCACGGGTCGGGTCGGTTTGGGTTTTGGGGTTACTCGACAGCCGAATCGAACTGGTCGGGTTGGAGAAGTTTGGGCCCGATTCCGATCCAATAGATGGTCGGATCGGGTTGGATAAAAATGATGGATTTTAGTGTAATATTTTATCGGGTTGGGCGGTCGAGTTGGGCGATTGAATGACCCGACACCCGAACCGAATGTTATCGGGTTAGTTGAAATCCACCTGTTATTCATCCGTAGAGTGAGCGGATTTGGTCGGATTCGGGTTTGGTCGATTCGGATCGGTCGGATTGGCAGGTGAATCGGATATTTGCACAACTTATTGAAAACCAACCTTCATCTCTTTATTTGTTAAATCTTATCGTACTAACAATATAGGGGCGGGCTTCTCTCCAGATTAGTTTGTCCACTTTGGTCCATTGAGCCCTCACAAGCGCAACTTTGACAATTGGTTTCGTTCATTTTTTAGGTTTATGATTGTGAACTATTCATTAACAAAAATCAACACAAGAGTTGGTTCAGCGGTACAAGTTTCCTAATTAAAAATCAACACCAGGAATCAACAGAACTTTCCTAATTAAAAATCAGTAGTGTGGGCATATCCTTTTGTTACTAAAATACAAGTTTTCGGATCTTATCCTATTTTCAATTCATAATATTTTTATTCATGTCAAACCAAATTTTAAAGAAAATATATATGATATCTAAGACTAAATAATTAATCAAAAACAGATCTTTAGAGTACCCAAATCACTGTTCAATCGTAAGATGTCTTAATTGTATCAGCTTAGGGTTTGTTGAGCTGTAATCGACCGACAACCCTAATTGAAAATTAATTAGAATTCTTCTAATGCCTTGTTTGGCCTTTTGTTTTTGAGATTTTTTAGCTGCTATGATATGTGATTTTTTTCGTATTTAGTAGACGTTTTTCATTGTGATCGAAATTTTATATTTTTTCAATTCTTTTTGATGAAAGGAGTCTGAAAAATATAAATTTTGTCATTTATTTTGAAAAAAAGTTCACTAAAAATACAAAAACTATTATTTTTACTCAAAAAAATTTACATAAAAATGTTTATTTTGTCTTTAGTGAACTATTTTTTCAAATTATATAATATTTTTTATATTTTAAAACTCCTCAAGTTTCCGAAAAATATAAAATTTTAATTGGAGAGTAAAAAAATTCACTAAAGATATGAAAAATCTTAGATACCAAAGCAGTTATATAAAATAAAAAAGTTAGCCCAAATAGGGCTTAAAATTATTGGAAATAAAACTAAATAATTTTTTGTCAATTTAAATAGATTTTATTTTTTTACTTTCCGGCATTTTTTTGTAAACTCTTACCATAGTAAACAAGTAGGAACAATAATTTTCGTAGATTTCAAAAGAGAAATTTTACGGTCCCAGAATTTAGATCAAGAAAAGTTTTCAGAAGTCAAAATGAATGGTTGAGATTCACTTGAGCTTATGAATTCCACATTATAATCAAGTGAATCCGAACCATCCATTTTGAATTCTGAGAACTTTTCTTGATCTAAATTTTGGAACCGTAGCAATGCTATTTCAAAATGTTAATTTTATTTTCGTAAAATAAAGTAAATTATAGGTTATAAAAAGATTGGATTTCTATAAATTAAGTTTCTAAATTTAATCAAGCAAAGTTAACACAACAGTTTGGGTAGAAAGTGTTAAGCAAAAGATTGTTCGGTAGGGGACAATTGCATTGAAATTGAAATATAACCAAGTGTTGAATAGGGACAGTCTCAAATATGATTAGTTTCCAAAGTTGGATCATTTTAAGTTCATGAAAGAGGCCAACATAATTTCCAAAAAAGAAAAAAAAACGCTATACAACGAAAAAAAGCACTATGAAAAGTTTCCTAAAAATGAAATGTATATTGCATGTCTAAACAAAATTAAACGTGCTGTTACTCGCACGTAAAATAAAGTGTCGTGCTCTTAGGGACCGTTATATTGAAAAAACAATGATTGCAAGATTATCTATAATATAAATCACAACTCATTTTGAATCTCAAAACTATCTTTTACTATTTACGGTTGAAATTTATTTGAGTTAATCTAACGATTGAGAGGCCAGATCTTGCCAATAAGTTGAAGCTGTCAATTTATTACAAACCCTGAGGCAAGAGCCTAAATTGGGAGCTTCTAAATGCAAATCAAAGTAGTCTCTGGGTATCTGAGTATATTACAACCCGATTTTAAATTTATAAATTTATCTAAATATAAATTACTTTAATACCCAAAAAAATATTTACAAATTACCTATTTTAAAATGCCAAAAACTAACTCAGTTAACTCAGAACACTCCAAAGTCATACAATCGTCTTCTTCAAAAATAAATTCTCCTTTCCTGTAAACCCTATATCAGGACCACCACTGAAATCGACATCAATCCTACCTTGGACGGTATCCCAACCCCTGGTGAATGCTATCAGACATTATTTTTATTATTACATAATTTAGAATAATAAACATCTGCATTAATTCTCTTTTCCTTTTTAAAAAATTAAAAAATCCTATAATGCTTGAAATTAGTAGTGTTAGATTGTAGATTGACTATAATGTAATTCGGTATTGCTTCATCAATTCAGCAGACAGACTTTACTTTATCAACTCAAAACTAAGATCTCCCACGTGAGCATTAACGTGCCTCTCTCACAACTACTTGAGCTAAAGAGTAGGATAATTATGAAATTAATTAACTTAAAAGTTGCTAATGAAACTAATTATATGTAAACGGGATTAACCCATTAAACGAGTTATCCCGTCATTAAGAAAATTAATTCATCATCGTCGCCCAATGCTACATTTGAAAAATAAATATTATGTATGCCACCGCCAGGGGCGGAGCCAGAATAAATATTCAGTGGGGTAAAAAGAGTCAAAATTCACATTTAGTGAGGTAAAAAGAGTTATAATTTATATTCAGTGGGGTCAAAATTATAAAATTTATAAAATTTAGGACAAATTATTAATTTTTATAGGGTCAAAATTGTAATATGATAATTATATTAAGAAAAACAGTAGAATTATATTAAGAAAAATAATTCTACTATATTTCTTAAATTATATTAAAAAAATAGTAGAATTATTAAATTCTAAAAAAGTCAATTGTACTTTTTTAGGATTTAATAATTTTACAATGACCATAAATTTTTTTTTAGAATTTTGATCAAATACTAGAAAAGATAAAAGGTTAGTAATAATTATAAGCAACTTTTTAAAGTAATAAATAACTATTTTTTTTCTTTTTAAAGATTTTGTTAAATTTGATAACAAAATTTATTTTTTATATATATTTAGATTATGGACATTTTAAAAATAAATTATTCAGATCATTTTTTTAAAAAATAATTATTTATTAAAAAATTAATAAAATTGGATAGTTTATGTATAAATGAGAATGCTTTGAAATATTTTTTTTTTTTATTTTAATCGATATATTGAGGAAATAAAAAGAGATGTCTTACATCTAAGGGTATTGTGGTCATTTCTATAAAAAAATTAAAACCAACCTGTCTAGAAAACTAGTACAAAGGAGACAAATAGGGATTGCAATTTGACCCGAACCCTACGGGCCCCGTCCGGCCCCTAATGGGATGAGTTTGGGGTCTCAATAAACGGAGGCGGGGCGAGTATGAGAAAAAAATCATAATCCAATTACTAATCGGGGCGGATTCCGATTTTATCCCGTCACCCCGAACCCGCCCCGTTTATCCCGATTAACATATTAAAAGGCAAAATTATTCCTATTTTTTTAGAAATATTATCATAATATCCTTACTATATATATATATATATATATATATAATTAAAAAAAATTAATCGGATCGGGTCGGGTCGGGTCGAGGTGGGTGAAAAATTCCCAACTCGTCACGGGTTTGGGACGGGGGTGGGGGAGGCCGAACCCGCCCTGAACCCACCCCGTTGCCATCCCTGCATTTATCAGATACCTCCCGAGGGCAAAAAATGACTGTTTAGTATAACTGAACTTACGTTGTTATTATTTAAATTTTGATATTCTTTTAAATTACTCTGATACAACTTTTAATATAGAAAAAATCAGGAATTACTACTTTATAAACTGTCAAACATGCACTCAATTGT